>WNHD01009036.1:0-12415 GCA_011057455.1 Ganaspis sp. Gsp50
TTTTTATTTTCAAAAAAATTCCTAAGTCGTATTTTTTATTATTTTTTAACAAAATTTACAGAGCTTAAAGACAAATTATTGATACATGTGATAAAAAATCATCAAGATTGTAAGAAGCAATTTTTTTGATTTAAATAATGATACTAGTAGAGCTTGCTGCTCCCGATGCGTGGAGACCGGTGGTGGGGGAACTCTGAGTCTCCTGGCGTCTGCGCGAGTCATATTTGGATTTGAAGCTTCAAATTGCTTGAAGTTCTAATATCTCGGTAAATAATCCACCGATTTTGCTCTTTCTTTTTTTTAATTAGGATACTTTTTTCTCACTATTCTAATTATGCTAATCATTTTTCAATAAAATTATTTTTTATTACAAAAATTGTTAATATTTTTTTTACTTACCTCAAATTTAATATTTCTTTGACATTTAATTTATGTAAATTTCTTTTACATGTAATATTTATCTAAATTAAGGTTGAAACGGTTACTTAAAAAATTAAAATAATGAAATATGTGAAAATTGTTGAAATTATAACTATAAACATAATTTTTTGGAATACTTTTATTATAGGGTAAAGGCACCAGTCGTGGATCATGCACCGGTGGTGGATCAAATGGCCACTGTGCTTTTGCGTTTGTAATTAAATGAATTGCAAATATCAGTAATTGTTAAGGAAGGCATACAAATCTGACCCTCTACCTATTGATTTTGATGTCTTTGATTAGAAATATTTGTCCATTTCAATTTCGACCCAAAATAGCAATTCTCGAAAAAGTCGTCCTTTGAAGCAAGATCTAAGACTCTAAATTCTAAACCGTGGGTCGAGTGGGTTTTTTTGGTGATTGAATTTTCGAAATCTTGTTTTGAATTACCCTTTTGTTGGGTAATTTGATGGGTTGGTTGAGAAATATTTGTTCGTTTCACTTTCGACGCAAAATAGCAATTCTGAAAAAGTCGTATTTTAAAGCAAAAACTGACTTTGGGAATTCCAAATCGGAGGTCGAGAGAATTTTTTTGGTGGATGTCGATTCGAAATCTTGTTTTGAACTACCCTCTAGTTGTGGAATTTGTTCGGTTTGATGAGAAATATTTGTTCGTTTTAAATTCGACCAAAAATATTTATAATCGTTCAAATTGACTGTTTCTACTAAAATTGTTTTTATCGTTTTTTATAACAATAAATATATTTTTATCAATATTTTGTTTATATATAATGTATTTTTTTATTGTTGTGATATTTTATTTACTTGTTGCATGTTGACATTATTTTTAGCACAATTACACTTACAAAAAATTTAATTTTTTTGTAGTACCTTGATTTATTTCGAACCGTTTGTTTTTGTCAATAATGAATTTTGGCCATTATGTTTATTTAGTTTATTATTATTTCTTTTCAATTATTTTTTCAAAGTTTATGTAATTTTTTTTATAATTTTTATTATTTTTGTTGTTTTACGTATTTTTACTATTATGTGCACAATTATTTACTAGTTATTTATTTGTAGAAGTTTTATTAATTTTTCACTACTCATCTTAATTTTATTATATACTTATTAATAAATTATTATTATTTATTTGGTTAGCAATTTGTAAAGACATTTGTTTGAATTTCCGCGCTTTGATTATTTCAATGGCATTTGTCGTTCTCATTGGCCATTGGTTGCGCAAAGTACGTCGTCTGCTTGTCAAATTCTTGCAGAATTTTTGGGGAAAGCTTTTGTCGCAGCAGTTTGTCGCGTCTGGACAGCATTTGAATAGGACTATTTGGTATGTATTTGTAGGTTAACTTTTACATCTACTTAACCCTTAATTCAAAAAGCATTATTTCTCAAAAGGATTTTTAATTTTTCGAATACTTGAGTTTCAAACTTTGGATTTGTATTGTTACTCCCAAATTTTTTTTGGAACTGCAGTTGAGAATTTGATAAGTTTTTTATGGATTTACACTTTATTGTAATTAAAATTAAGAGAGTTTTTGGATTTACCTATGTAAATTAAATTTCTAAATGAGGTTCTGGAGTAAAAATTAAGAATTTTACATTTAATCTCATAATATCAAGCAACATTATTTGGGTATTTGTATTATGTCTCAACTCCAGACCCAGCCAAAACGAGCGTATTTGAGGTAAATTTTTTTACACTAATATATTGATAGAGAATGTAAAATTCTATAAAACCTCAAAAAAACTTTTTTAATTGAAGCAAAATTTAAAGAATAATTAATGTTTTTTATGCTTTTCTCAACTCCAGTTCTCAAATATATAAATTTGTAAGTATGAACATGTACGCAAATTAAAACCTGTCAAAATAGCTTTCCATTTTCGTGAATAAATAAACATAAACAATAGTTATTAATTAATACTATTTCCGTTTTCTCAGGTATTTATGTAAAAAAAATGTACATTTATAATATATTATCTATTATATTTACTTATATTTATTTACTTTTTTGATGCTTATAAAAATATCTCTAACCAGATTATGGTTTTTTAAAACTGTTCTAAATGCATCGGAAAATTGCATTTAAGCTCAAACACTTCCAGGATTAGTTACTTTATTTATAATAAATAATATAGGGTGAAGGCGCCAGTGGTGGATCAAATGGTCACTGTGCTTATGCGTTTGTAAATAAATAAATTGTAATTATCAGCCATTGTTACGGGAAGCATACAGATGATTATTACAAATTAAAAAAAAATGTAATTCAAATTGAATCAAGTAGTACATTAATAACCAATTTGGTGCTAAAAACCAAGTTTTGGAGACATTTTAAAACACTTTTTGTATTGTTTTCACATAAGAGGTATTTCCTTACATGCCTAAAGAGATCGAAGAACACCTATAAGTAACATATATCCATAATTATGGGATAATCCACAACTGGAGCAGTAATAATCACGATTGTTGAGTACAGTGATCCACAATAGGATCATTGACAAATAATCTTTGACGACTTATGCAAGTTAAGGTAAATGTTAAAATCAAGTCTAACCTAAATGAAAATGTTTATTGGAACCTTCATACTATTATAAAGAATAACTATGATATTTGTCTAAAAGCAACCATATAAGACTTGATAGTCGAAATAAAAAAATTATAGAACTTAATAGATCTACCACTGGTGCCGTTGCCTTAGATATGAAAAAAATAGAAAGTAAAAATATTTTAAAAAAAAACACTCTTATTAAAAGTGCTCAGTTTCTGGAAAATCGCCCATATAGGGCAATCGATTCCTTTTTTAATGTAGAAGATTTTTTGAAAAGAAACTGTCATTACAAAATCAAAATTTCAAAAGTTATATAATAGAATTGAATTTTCAATGTTAAAAATAGTTGAAAACTGTCATTTAATCTATCAATTCTTCGTAAAAAGTAGACCTTATATACGCCAATTGATTCGTCTCGATGAAAGGAATTCAATTTTTTCTTTACATAATTGAGATTTCAATTAAGAAAAAAACTTTATGCAAAAGCAGGATATTTTAAAGAAATAGTGGTGTAAGACAATTTAAATGAGAGTTTCTAAAAATCTCTATATATAAAACGTTAATATTCACGAGTATAAAAAATCCACAAAATTTTATTAAAATCAGTCAAAGCATTCTCGAGATATCCTGCTGACTTTAAATCATAGAATGGGATATCAAATGTAAAAAATGCTAAAAAATTATTTCTTACTGCATCAATTATTGATAAAATGTAGATTTTATATAGGTCAATCGATTCGTCTCGATGATAGGAATCCAATTTTTTATTACTTGCTTGAAATTTTTATTAAAAAAAAATGTATGCAAAAAACCGGTTGTCTTAAAGAGAAAGTGGTGTAAAAAAGTTTTGAATTAGGATTTTCAAAAATTCCTAGATACAAATCTTGATATACACGAGTATAAAAACTACACCAAATTTTATTAATTTCGGTCAAAGCGTTCTCGAGGTATCCTGGTGACAAAACATTGTGACACACGCACACACAAACACACATGCATTCTGAAATTTGGTTCAAACTTCAAATTTAAGCTTTTTAGATTAAAGTAAGTCGATTTAGTCTATTTTTGAAAAACTGAAAATTTTTACGATTACAATGCTTCCTGTAAGGAAGCAAGAAATAGAAAAATGAATATAATTTGAGTTTCCCTCCAACGATTATTTTAATTTTCATCCTAAAATGATCATGAAACATCACTGAAATGATTTTTCGAAAAAACCGAAAAGTTTTATGACTTTCAGGTTAAACTTCTCTAAGCTCACCGTGTACTATTACACTGCAAGTCCCATCCGTGAGAAGAAATGGGGGTGCCTTTGCACCGATCGGGACGAGAAAATTCAAAACAAGAAAACATTATTTCAGCTATTGAGACTTGCGCTCGCAATTTACCCCTTACGTCTCTTACACAGCTCCCACAATGTGAGTAAACAGAGTCTCACGGACGGGACTTGCAGTGTATGCTTATGTAGAATAGAATAGAATAGAATAGAATTTATTTTGTCCTAGGAGACCTTGAGGACAACCAATAAAGTTACATACAATCAATTACAGTAGTGATCAGTATAAAAACACAACAACAATCGCAGTTAAAATGACAATGACGACAATCCTAAGATATGCATGTACCAAAGAAAAAGAATACTAGTCCTTGTTATTTGTTAATAAATGTAAGCATCGAATAGTAAATTTAACACGTATAACTTATTATTTTATTAAATTCAACTTTTAAAATAAGTGAGAATGTTACTCTTGTTTTGGAAAATATATGTTTTTTTTTAATTTCCAAATGCTGACTGAAGTCACCTCATGTAGTTCCTACATGAGATTTCTATTAACGCAACTAAATTATCTTTCAGTGCGATATCAATTTTTGTATAAAATTATTATTTTACAGTTACTAGTGGTTTTCCAAAATAAGGTATCTGACTTCTGCTTTGCACGCAGAACTGAAAAGGAAGAATTGTTTAAAGATTTGACTACAAATTTGGGACTTACTGGGCCTGCTGTTACACCTTCTATTCCTTCTCATCATGATGGTATGTTTTAATTTCTAATATAATTATTAAAATACTGTAAAAATAAATTTATTTGTTATGATAATTATGGAGCAAAGCCTGAGTCTCAATATTATTTGACTCTTTGGAACTCGTTTTTACATAAATATCATATGCACCTATACCGATTCTGTACAAGAAACTCTTACAATTACGTTTTCATAGAGGGCACCAAAATCAAGATAAAAAGAATAAACGATCAACCAGTGGACAACCTACAGCCTCTTAGGAACATGTGATCTCAAGAAACCAAAGGTGTTTTTGAAGCTAAGGCATGTGGTTAGGCATTCCCCCTAACTTGGATAAAATTTAATCAAAAATAAAAAGGTGGCGACAATTTAAAAAATAAATTTTAATTTTAATTTCAATTATTTTGATTTTAAATTTTAATTTAAAATCACAAAAAGTAGGTTTTTTAATCCATTTTTAAGTCTTAATTTTCAAACAAACAGTAATAGACAATCGGATTTAGTGGGATGCCTGAAGGCGAGGCATTCGGTCGAAAAGTTATTTTGTCGAAAAGTTATTCTTTCGAAAAGTCATTTTATCGAAAAGTCATTCTGTCGAAAAGTCATTTTGTCGAAAAGTTATTCTTTCGAAAAGTAATTTTATCGATAAATTAATCTATCGAAAAGTTATTCTGCCGAAAAGCCATTTTGTCGAAAATTTATTCTGTCGAAAAGTTATTCTACCGAAAGGTCTTTCGACCGAACGCTTTTCAGTATGTGAGTTTACTCTCTTAGTTGTATTTTGTTCTGATTCCAATTTATGATTTGTACTTAGTGAGTAGAGTGTTGTTTTTTTCCCGCTAGATGGTGCAACGAGTATTCAAAATAAAGAGTAAAGTCAGTTGTAGATATTTGATACCGTCTTTTAGTTTTATTTTTAATACAGGAATTGTAATAAAACTAAAAGACGGTATCAAATTTGATACCGTCTTTTAGTTTTATTTTTAATACAGGAATTGTAATAAAACTAAAAGACGGTATCAAATATCTACAACTTACTTTACTCTTTATTTTCAAAACTCGTTACACCATCTAGCGGCAAAAAAAATACAACACTCTACTACAGTTAAGTAAAAAATCTCTGACTACAAACTGAATCCCCTGACTTTTTCAGATTTTTAAAATTGCCTGTTTATTCCCGATTTTCCCTTTCGCTCGCCACACTGTTTTAGTATTGTGAATTTATGTTTATGTTCAAAAATGCATTCTTATCACACGTAACAAAATACATAAGTTAACGAAAAACCAGACAACTGTATGGAGAAGTTGTTAGTTTTGAACTATTTTCACATTCTCATCAAAAATATATAATACATGAATTGTAATAAAACTAAAAGACGGTATCAAATATCTACAACTTACTTTACTCTTTATTTCTGTGGGTTATTGGTACATTAAAAATATACAAATTGCCAACAGCAACCATCAGAAGGTTCGCACAAATATCATACGTGTATTTAGTTTACATTAAACACTTGCGTTTAATTTAAGCCACTTTATTAGATAAACCTTTACAAAAATCAAACCTTTATAGATCGTGGTTTCTACCTAACTGACTCAGTACACAGTCATTCATCGTCATTTATGCGATTGCTAAAAGTGCCGATTATACGTCTCACTCAATTAAGAGCGAGAAGTCTTTCCCTACTTACGAAGGTAATACATGGAAATTCCCCACAGTACTCCCCCCTAAGTGTAACGATCACTAATATAATGAAATGTGAATTTCGAAACCCGATATTTAAAATTAACATTACTTGAAATGATTTTAGGTTTTTAGAGTTCTTAAATACCTGTGTGACTTTACAAGAAAAAATAAAACTTTTTCCAACGTTAAAAAAACGTAGTAAAAAATAATAACAAAATAACAATTTGTATAATACATAAACAAAATTTTAGTGCACAATTTTTTACATGAAGCTTCATAAAAACGATTTACCTAGGATACAATAGTATATATTTATAAAAAGAAAACAGCTAACAAATTATGTCAGACTATTTTATTCACGCGTGATACTTGTTTAAACCTTCTTCTTGTTAGAATATTACGAAGTACATTATTTCGCGTTAAATTAAAATTATCGTTACAATTGTTACTCGTCGACGGAGTATTACCAAAATTTTCGCTTAAATTTTCGTTTACATCGTCGATATTTTGATTAACGAAATAAGCCGGTTTAATATTTTCTACGCTTACACACTTACTAACACCGTTCACATCAATTAAATAAACCCAGTCAGACTTTCTTTCGATAACTTTATGAGGGCCAGAATAAGGACATGACAATGACCTTCTGACAGGACCTGCTTTCATGAAAACATGAGAACAGGTGGCTAAATCCTTAAAAACGAAAATCTTACGCTTGTGCCTATGTTCGACCGAAACAGGCTTGACAAGGCACATATGTTCGCGAAATTCCAACAAAAAAAATCTCTCTTCTCAGAAAAACTTTCAGGTAACACGAATTCGCCCGGAATTCTGAGGGTGGTGCCGTAAAGATATTCCGCCGGTGATGCACCCGTGTCAAGGACGTTTGTCCTGAGGCCCAACATCACCGTCGAAAGGGACTTAATCCAGCCCTCGTTTGAATGGCACATCAACGCAGACTTTAACAAGCGATGCCAGCGTTCCAGGAGACCATTTGCGGCTGGGTGATAAGGTGTCGTTCTAATTCGTTTGCACCCTGTAAATTTAGATAATGCCACGAAAATTTGCGACTCGAATTGAGTACCTAGATCCGTAGAAACTACTACTGGAGAACCGAAACGAGACACCCAGGTGTCGACAAAGGCTCGACAAATCGTAAGTGCCTCGATGTTTGGCAAAGGCGCAGCCTCTGGCTATCGGGAAAATCTATCTATCATGGTCATCACGTATCGGTAACCGTCACGGATCGGTAGCGGGCCGCCTATATCTATATGTACGTGCTGGAAACGACTATCCGAAGCCACGAACTCCGCAGGTAAAAGTGTCGTGTGTCTGGACACTTTAGATTTCTGACAATCGAGACAACCCTTACAAAACTCTTTAATTTGTTTATGCATTTGAGGCCAAACAAAACGCTTTCTGATAATTCTATCAGTAACTTTCCCACACGGATGAGCAGAATTGTGAAAAAGGCAGATAATCTTTGTACGAAATATTTGATGAAAGTAAGGCCGCAAAACTTCGCCCGAAATGTCGCAAATCAATGAGGTGTGATCAGTACCCCATTCGATTTTTTTGAGGATCAACGAAGATTTGCTCTCCTTTAACAAGTGTTTTAGCTCCTCGTCGTCCTCCTGAGCTTGCGCAAACTCAGAAAAACTTATTTTAGAGGAAATAATAACCGCCTCAACACGTGATAAACAATCTGCTACCGAGTTGTCCGTACCAGGCAGGTGCTCAATGGTTGACGTGAACTGGGAAAGAAAAGAAATTTGTCTTTGCTGCCTTGGGGAAGCTTTTTCAGGATCCTTTTGGAAGATATAAACTAGAGGTTTGTGGTCAATACATATTTTAAATTCCTGTCCTTCGAGAAAATATCTAAAATATTTAACTGACTCATAAATGGCTGTTAACTCCCTATCGTAGGCACTATATTTCACCTGGGCAGATGAAAATTTCCTGGAAAAAAACCCTAGTGGTCTCCATGAACCGTCCAAAAGTTGTTCAAGGCTTGCGCCCATTCCTGAGTCAGACGCGTCTGTCACCAATCTTGTAGGGGCATCAACAGAAGGGTGAGCTAACACGGTGACCCTGCACAGCTCTTTTTTGATTTGTTCAAAGGCTTCTTCAGCCTCAGGAAACCACGCTATTTCCCGTTGGTCGTTTTTACGAGAATCGACAAGAAAAGAACATAAAGTACCCTGAGTCTGGGCCGCGTGGCGAATACAACGCCTATAGAAATTTACCAGGCCCAAAAAGCGTCTCAACTCATTAATGGTTCGAGGCCTAGCGAAGTCTGCAATTGCTCTCACATTCTCTTCGGTAGGCCTAACTCCGTGTTGATCGATAATATGACCGAGAAATTCGACACTTGGTACTGAAAAAACACATTTTATCAAATTGATACGAAGGTAAAATTTTTTTAGTCTTTCAAAAACGATTCTAAGATGCCTCTCGTGCTCCTCTTTATTTGCGGAGGCAACGAGAATGTCGTCTAAATAAACAAAAACGAAGCTTAAATCACCCAAAGCCCGGAAGATGTAACGCTGGAAAGTTTGTCCAGAATTACGCAATCCGAAGGGCATGGCAGTATACTCAAAAAGTCCGAACGGCGTTATTACGGCCGTTTTGGGAACGTCGTCGGGGAAAACCGGTATCTGGTGGTATGCCGCATGCAGATCGAGTTTAGAAAAATAGCTCGTGCCATTCAGATTTGCTGAGAAATCATGCAAATACGGGATAAGAAAGCGATCAGGAACTGTAACTGAGTTTAGACGAATATAATCTCCGCACACTCTCCAGTTGCCATCTTTCTTATTTACCAGATGAATTGGTGAGGCCCAAGGACTGCTGGAAGGTCGGCAAATGCCTAACTTCATCATTTCGTTAAATTGGGCCTTAGCCACCATAAGTTTGTCGGGAGACAGTCGTCTGGCACGATGTACTACTGGAGGACCGTTGGTAATAATATGGTGAAATACACCTTTTGCGGAAAGGACTGTTGCCTGAGAAATTCCAGTAATTTCTGGAAACTCGTTAAGAATGTGTAAAACTGCTAAATTCCTATCCACTGAACTTACATCTATGATGCATGCGTTTTTCAGGTAGCAAGGCGTTTCTATACTTGTGCGAGTATCGACCAATCGTCGTCGCAACATATCAATATTCAAACCATAATGGGCTAAAAAATCCGTCCCAATTATGGGGTATGGTACGGACGCGACGCAAAAATTCCAAGCTAAATCTCGTCTAAGACCGAAATCGACGTTCAGTCCCCTCTCCCCATATGTGTTTATGCGCGAATTATTCGCTGCATAAAGCACATGATCGGAAGAAAAAAGACTTTTCGTCTTAGAGTCGGCTGGAATTATTGACACATCCGAACCAGTGTCGATTAAGAAAATTAGACCGGACTCTTTGTCTTTGATATGTAGCCTTTTGCTAACCTTAAGATCATTTAATAGATCGATGTGATGCGCCACGACTAGTTTTCCGCCCCGTTTTTCTCCTTATAGCTGCATGGTGGGAAACACTTATGAGCATTTCTTCCGTATTTGCGGTGATAAAAACACATTCCGTTGTTTTTGTTATTTTGGTTTTTAGGGTATTTTTTATTTGGTGTTTTAGAACCATTTTTAAAGAAAGGACGATTTGGTGTCTTAGTATTTTCACGAGACATTAGTGCATCTATTTTTGTAGAAAGGGCGTCTACTTTATCTTTCAACTCGATATATTCAGTTGCGGAAGTAGAAACAGCCGCGCATGAACTGTCCGGACCTGCTGCCTCTACAAAACGGCCGGCCATTTCGGCCATCTTGCCAGTGTCAGTTATCTCGCTGATAGCTAAAGCTGCCCTGCAATCGGCAGGAAGCTGGTCTAAAAACACCGCCCTGATGACCTCCTCTGAACATTTATCTTGACTTAAATTTTTAATTCTACTAAGAATTAACGAAGGTTTCCCTTCGCCGGGTAAATCGCCCTTCTAGACTTGACGAAAACGCGCTTCTGCCGAAATAGAAAAATTTGAAATGAGTCTACTTTTAATTTGTGAATATAAATTAGTGATGCCTGAATCAGGTCACTTATAGTCATGACCACCTCAAAATCTAATACTGACATAACAGCCCCGGCTCTGGCCCGCTCCGACGAAAGTCGCACATAGTCGAACATAAGTTCTGCTTGCGCGAACCATAAAGAAGGCTCAGATCTAAAAAAAACCGGGTAATTTCGGAATTCTGTAATTTGCTGAATCGACATGATCGATGCCCACGTTTGCAGAACCGGCGGCATCTCGCGTTTCACCACCCCCCTCTATTTCGGTTGTAGAGTCTTTGAAATCATCGTCGCTGCCGTGATTTGACATGTTTCGAAATAAAAAAAATATATATATCGATTTAGTTTAAAAGATTAAAAATATACTGCCGAGGAGCAAAATCTTCTTCTGTTGTAATCTATACTTATTTAACATCGAGCTATTTCATTAGTGCTATCAAATAAGAAAATGTTTTTGAAAAATGACCAATTGTATTTGCGAAAGAAAACAACCTCGATGCGTAATATCAAATTTTAATCGAAACACTAATTCAAAATAAATGGTTTTCTCAAGATGTTCGGCTAATGTTAAATTTCGATATAAGTGCGTTGAAAATATTATTTTAACTTCCTATTAGAAACCACGTACTATTAAAGGTACTTACTGTTAAAGAGCTACATGATTTGTAGAACCGACAGAAAAAACGAGAATCTTGTCCCTCGGTGGAAGTTGGTGGTACAGGAAACTGAGTGTATTGTAAATCCTTGGATAAAATATAAAACAAGAACTGGAGCTGACTTTGATATTCTGTATCCATAGATTTTACAGGTGTGGGTCAGGTAGAAATCAGCATCAATATAATATCTGATGTCCGAAATTTTAGCTGAAAACTTTTAATATTTTTAGCAAAATGGCACGATACCAAAGGTTGATTTGGAAAATTTTAAAGGATAATCTAGGAAAAGGAATAAAACTTTGAATTAAAATTTGGATTCTTGAAGTGGAAAATGTGTCTCAGGTGATGATATATTGTGACGTCACTCTATACTTAGAAAAATTCGTAGAGGAGAGTATGTTGACAACATCATGAAGCACAAAAAAATCCAAATCCTTCCTTGAATCCAATGTCCCAATTTCCTTGTTATTTTCCGTGAATTTCAACTGCATTATTTGCGAAAAGGTTCTGATTTGTAATGGCGTCACTTGGTTTAAGGAGTGGTCGACTAACCTCTTTTTCCCATTGACGATAAAATCGACTTTTGCAGAAATAATTCTCAGAGTGCAGGCAAAAAAATATTCCAAAACTTGGATTTTGCTGCTGGGCAAAACTGAAGCCATAAATACTCCGGATACTGGTGGGTTATTTCTGAGAAAATTTGCGCGCCATGCCGCCGACCGCAAAAACTTACTCGGGGTCACCAATTGTGGGTTATTGATACATTAAAAATATACAAATTGCCAACAGCAACCATTACACAGTGGGCCAGGAACGCCGATTTTTGGCAAAAATTCCAATTTTTCAAATTTTTAAAAATGGCAAAAGAATTTAATCATTGTAATTGGTAATATGTAAAGCATTTATTGCATAGGTAAATTATTTGTTAATTAATAAAAATTTATGTCTTGTAGAATTACTTGCAAGTTAGATATGCAATTTAGTATAATGATGTGCTTTTCATTGAAAAAGTT
>WNHD01009037.1:1496-15586 GCA_011057455.1 Ganaspis sp. Gsp50
ATCTTCGCCTCGGTACGCCTTGGCTTCGATTCGTTCTGATTTATTGTCCTCGTATAAAGTGCTGTTTAGGGTCCTTGTATCACAAATAACTATTATTTTTTTGTATGTTCACAGATTTCTCAAGAGCTGCAAGACCTTCAGGAGCAACCAATCAAGGTACAAATAACTATTTACCTTGCTAAAAAATAAAATGTATAATGAAATATTATATACAAATTTTGTTTAAAATTTTTAGAAAAATTTGACTTTCAATACTTAATTAATTTTTCTATTTTCTCAAAAATTATAATTTGCATAACCTACTCTCTTAAATTGAATCATTCAAATTTCACTGATTCATCAGCTAGAAGTGTGCTATTGATTGCAATCAGTGAATTTTCACTGAAAAATCAGTGAAATTTGACTGATTTTTCAGTTAAAAACCACTGATTCCCAGTGACCGACTTCTGGCTGATAACAAGTGAAATTTCACTGATTCAATTTAAGAGAGTAAATAATATGTTCCTACTTTATTTGTTCATAGATATGTATGGTGCTCGCGAGCCTACAAGATGGAATAATAAAGGTAAATATTAATATAATACTTGCTCTTCATGTAAACAAATTTCATTTTATCAATTAAAATGGTTTATTATTACTTTTTGACTGCAGAAATACGTATAAATACCTTCGAAAATTAATTTTCTTTTAAAATTTGCATACACAATATTTTATGAAAAGATACATTTCTACATTTCTTACAATGTTTTGATAACTGAAACAATATGTTCCTTTTTGCTTGGAGAAAGTATTGTAATCATGACGATTTTCAATTTTCAAAAAATAGTCTAAATCAACTCATTCTCATCTAAAACGCATAGGGTAAATGCTAGTATGTTCGGCCGGTTACAGTTGTCGGTCATTTATTTATTTTCGATTAAAAATAAATTGGTAAACTGTATCAAATTGAGTAATAAAATACAAGTTATTTTTACTTCATGAGAAAAATTTTAAAAGATAGTAATTTACAAGAACTTATAAGTTATAACGCTTTAAAAGTGGTGGCCGAACTTAAATTCAGTGGCCGACTACTGGGTGTTTTACCCTATATAGGAAGTTTCAAGGCAATGTCCAAATGTATATATCTGTGTTTTGTGGACTATCAATCTTGAGAATGCTTTGACCGATTTTCGTGAAATCGAAATTATTATTTAATATTTGCAACTTTATTGCTCGATAATTTTTTAATTTTTTCATTACTTATAATTTTTGCCAAGTTTTAGGAAAATGAGACTTTCAAGGCTTAAAAAATTATTCAATTTTCGCAATATTTCTAATTTGCATAACTTCAAAAAATGTTATTTTTTGTATGTTCACAGATTTATATGAAGCTGGTAGTTTAGAGGGATCGAGCAGTGACGGTACAAATTACTACAATCGTTGATATTAATATTAACAACTTTCATTTCTTCAATTAAGGTCATGTCCAAGAACTCGGTCGAGAAGTTAGGAATCTACGTAAATTTTTATTTTCTCCTGAAGTTTCTTTTTAAAAATATTAATAAGTCAGACATTCATAACGCACTTGAAGGTCTCCTACGCTAATTCCCGAAGTTTGAAAGCTTTTCTAGTTTCGCTGTAAGTAGTGAGAAACTAATATGTCGGTAAATTTGTTATCGACTCACTAGTTTCTCAATACTTGCAACGAAACTAAAAAAGGTATTGCTTTAAAATTTTAAGAATCATCGTAGGATACCTTCAAGTGCGTTATGATTGTCTGACTTATTATTATTTTTAAAAAGAAACTTCAGGAAAAAATAAAAATTAACGTAGATTCTTAACTTAACAACCGAGTTCTTGGACATGACATTAAAATTATTTGTCAATAGTTATTCCAACCTTTTTAAAATTTTGAGTTTTAATTCTTAGCAAATTATTTTTTTTCCCATTACTTCCAATGTCAACAACCTAAAACATATGTTCCTTTCTTATATATGTTAACAGATTGTTATGTGGATGATTGGCCGACGAGAGCCAACGATAAAGGTACAAATTACTAAAATTATTGCTAATAATATTACTATATATATTTTCTTAATTAACACACTGTACTAATATTGTTACAAATCACTATAATTTAACTTTCAATTTTTAATAAATATTTTGATATTTCCAATATTTCTAATTTTCCCAACTTAACAAATGTGTTCGTTTCCTATTTGTTCGCAGTTGTATATAGAGCTGATGGGCCAACTACATCTACCAATGAAGGTACAAATTAATTTCATTTTTTCTAAAAATATTACGAAACATAATTTCGTTAATTATATTCCGTTTTTGTATGTTAACAGACTTTTTAAGAGCTGCAAGACCAACCGGAGCGACCAGTGAAGGTACAAGCTAATAAAATATATTAATAAAAATTTAGTACAAATATTGTTGCAAACTTTTAGAGAAATTTGAATTTCGATGCTTAATAAATGTTTGAATTTACATAGTAAAATAATTCTCATTTGCATAACTTACAAAATGTGCTCCGTTTTATATGTACGCAGATTTTTACGAAGCTGGTAGGCTGAGAGGGGCTGACAATGAAGGTACAAATCACTATTATTTTTGCAAAAAATCTAACAAAATATAATTTCTGTAATTAATAATATTTACAAATATTTTGAAAAACTTTTATAAGACATTTAATTTTAAATCCTTAACAAAGTTATTAATTTTCACATTTTTCTAATTTGCATAAATTAAAATGTACATAACTTCTCTTTTTGTATGTTCACAGATTTTTATAGAACTGGTGGGCTAACAAGGGCAACAAATAAAGGTACAAACTACTATAATTCTTGCTTCTATTATAAAACAAGTTAAAAATTATTTTAATTTCAAGAAAATTTTACTTTTTTATAGAGAATTTTTTTGTTCAAAAACCAACCTTGAACAATTTTTAAAAAAATAATATTATTGGAAAATGATTATTTTGAAAGTTATAAAAAAAATTAAAATTTTAAATGACAAAAATAGAGAGAAAATGACAATTGCTCCATAAAATATTGCTTAAAAATACAATATATATATACGTGAATCAATTCATTTTCTTTAATGTAGAAATTTTTTTTAAAAGAAACAGTCATTAAAAACAAAGAATATGATTCTTTCATTGATGTAGTTAATTTTTAATTAGGGACGAAATTTTATCTAAAAAACCGTATTTTTTGCAGAACAAACGATATCAAAAATTTTTGCTTGAGTATTTCTAAAAATCCCTGTGTCCATTTCTAGATTTTTATGAGTGTAATAACTCTAGTAGATGTCATTTATTCTATCAATTCTTGTTCAAATATAAACTTTATATAGGTCAATCGATTCGTCTCCCGACTCAAAGAATATTATTTTTCCATTATTAACTGCATTTTTTATTAAGAAAAATATTTTCTTTAAGAAACCGTGTTTCTTTTAGAAACACATCAGAACATTTAGATTTTGTTGATGTAAACTATTTTTGAAACATCGACTCAATTGCAATGCTTCCTCTATAAGGAAGTAAAATATTATTTTTTATTTAACTTATTTACCAATAAGTTTGCATAATGTTTAAAAAATTTAAATTTCTATGTTTAATACATTTTTCATTTTTTTTGAATGCTTTTATTGTACATAACCTAAAAAATATGTATTTATTTATTTGTTAATAGATTTCTATAGAGCTGGTAGGCCTTCAAGATCTAGCAATGAAGGTAACAATTACTGAAATCCTTGCTTATGATATTAACAAATTTCATTTTATCAATTACAATTGTTTTTTTTTTTAATTATTTTTAAACTATATTTGTACGTCCACATAGCTGAGTTCCACGTTAAATAATATTTTTATAATTTTATTTTAATTTTAAAAACACCTTTAATATCTTATTTATAAATTGTAATTAGCATGAATGCCAATGGTAAATAAAACTTTAGATTAGTTTCACTCAAAATTTTTTTTTTTACAATTCTAACTTTGAATTCTTGTAAGCTCGCGAACTTTTTATCAGTATGGAAGTAAGTCCTCTCAAAATGTTAGAAATTTAATCAAGAATATAGTCATATATAAAATTCAAAAAGTACCAAACCTACAAATTGGGCCCTTTTCATGTAGACGTACAGACCACACACATATATTTATATACATAAATTCTTAATACAATTTTACCTTCTTAAATATATACCAAATCTTTATTTTTTAAAATATTCGTTTGTACCATATTAGAATTGAGAAGCTGTAGAGCTGTTACCCCCACAAGACCTACCTACAATGAAGGTAAAAATCAATGTTATTCTCTCTATGATTAGTACTTAATTTCATGTTTTCCATTAAAATCATTTCTTAATTTTTTCACCGAAAAAAAAAATACTCTAGCTTCTAGAGTAATGCTATAGTATTTCCCTCTTGAGGTCATATACAAGAGTATACTCTAGAAACTAGAGTATTTTTTTCGGTATTTGGACAACTTTAAGTGAGATTTGACTTTCAATACTTAAAAAATTTGTGAATTTACCATAATATTTCTAATTTGCACAACTTCAAATATAAATTGCCTTTTTATATGTTAACAGATTATTATGTAGCTGACAGGCCGACAGGAGCGACCAATCAAGGTACAAATTACTGTAATTCTTGCTAATATTACTCTCTAAAATTGAATAAGCGAAATTTCGCTAATTCACAGTTATAAGTATACCACCGATTCAAAAAGCGTATATACGTTGAGAATCAGCGACAATTCGCTGGATAATAAGCGAAATTTCACTGATTCCACAGCGTATATACGCTTTTTGAATCGGTGGTATACTTATAACTGTGAGTTAGTGAAATTTCGCTTATTCATTTTTAGAGAGTACGAAATATTAATTACACACCTACTAAATGTAATTTTTGAAATTGAAACTATTAAAGAAAATGGTTGCCAACGAAAAATAATAACTTTCAATAATTAATAAATTCTTTAATTTCCCAAGTATTTCTAAATTGCATAATTAAAAAAATATGTCCTTTTTATGTGTTCGCAGATTATTCTAGAGCTGGTTGGCCGACAGGGTCTAACAATGAAGGTACAAATTATTATAATTCTTACTAAACTATTACTAAATATAATAATCTACTAAATACAATTTCTTAAATTTAAACTATTGTCCAATATTGTTACCACCTATTAAGAAAAATAACTCTAAATGCATCAGAAAGTTTTTAATTTTCAAATTATTTCTAAATTGCATATCTTAAAAAATATGTCCTTTTTTAATGTGTTCGTAGATTTTTCTACAGCTGGTTGGCGGACAAGAGCGACCACTGAAGGTAAAGATTTGAACAATCCTTGTCTTTGATATTAACGAATTTAATTTGTTTAATTATAATAGTTTATTATTCAAGTAGGAGAGTTGTTGTTTGTGAAGTGCGACTGGAAGTCTTTTTTCAAGATATACAAAAGAATTGTTTGGAAATAGATTTATTGAAAAGATAAATTATATGCGTTTTCATTCAGTATTCTTCTTATATTTTGCGATTCAATATTGCAATTAGTCAATCAACTATTGTAAATTATTTATTTTGTTGTTATTTAAGATTAGGACAATTTGCAATTTTCAGACTCAATATGTTTTGAGAAGGTGGCGAAACCCATCTGAAAAATTATTTTCAATTTTGTTCGTTACATATATTTTGTGATACAATAATACAAAACTATAGAATCTGTTTTATTAAATTGAATTTCATAACTCAGTATTGAGTCAATTTCAATTTTCTTTTGGTAGTATCTATTAATCACTAAATTATTATTTTATGTGTACTGCTCATTATTTGTGTATTTTTCTATTTTAAATTAATGTAAATTATTATTTTCGATTTTTAACAACATAACAATAAATTATATTGATATATTTATATTATGCATAACATTATTTGTTCAATTTCAAAATTGTTTAACAACTGGTGACATTTTTTTCATAGCAAAAAATGACGTCCTCAGAAAATTGCCCATATCATTCTGTAAATTAATCGTAAGAGTTTACCATCTACAAACAAAAGTTGCTTATTTCATTTAATTTCGAATGGTATAGTTTATTTACAATTTCGTTTATTCCAGAGGGGCAAACAACTAGAAAATTTGATGTACACCTACTACAATAATTCAGATAATTCAGGATAATTCAGGATAATTCTAAGTAATTCACATAATTCAAGATAATTCATATAATTCAAGATAATTCAATTCAAGATAATTCAACATAATTCATGATAATTCAAGGTAATTCACAGTAATTCATAGTAATTCGCGATAATTCACGATAATTCAAAGTAATTCAGGATAATTCAACACAAGTGTACACCTTAATTCACGAGTTGTTTGCCCCTCGTTTATTCCTTTATAATTTGTACCTTAGAAAACAGACCCGTCTCACAAGTAGATGCACTCTTCTACTTTAAAAAACCTACTGCTATTCTTGACACTAATATTATAAAATTTTATTTAATCAATTAAAGTTATTTATTAATATTTTTGTCCCACGAAAAATGTTTGAATTTGAATCCCTAATAAAGTTTTAAATTTCACAAATATTTGTAATGTGCATAACTTAAAAAATAAGTTGTTTTTTCTATGTTCACAGATTGGTATAGAACTGATAGGCCTAGAGCATCGACAAATGAAGGTACCTATTACTATTATTCTTGCTAATAATAATAACTATATATACTCTTTATTTAGAATTATTATTTACTAATATTTTTGTAAACTTTTATACCAATTTACTTTTACTGCTCAATAAACTCTTTAATTTATAAAAATATTTTTTATTTACATAACTTAAAAAATATGTTATTTTTTTATATGTTTACAGATTTTTATAGAGGTGATAGGCCTAGAGGCGCGACCTATGAAGGTACGAATTACTAAAAATCTTGCTTTTCATCATATTATGAAATATCATTTTTTTAATGGAGATAAAAATTGCTGTAATTTTTGCTACTATTATTATAAAAAATTAATTTTTGCAAATTAAATAATATATAAATATTTTTGTTAACTTTTAGAAAAATTAAACTTTCAATGATTAATAAATTTATTTATAACCCCATTGCTTCTAATTTGCATAGCATAAAAATATGAATCTTCTTTATGTGTTCACAGATTCTTATAGACATGGTACTTCAACGAGAGGGACCAACCAAGGTACAGATTACTGTTATCATAATAATATTACTAAACATAATTTCTTTAATTAAAATTATTATACAATATTTTTGGCAACTTTTTAACGAAATTCGACTTTCAATGTTCAATTAATTTCATTATTTTCTCTCTATTCTCAATTTTTATAACTTAAAGAATATGTTCATTTTTTATGTTCACAGATTTTAATAGAGCTTGTGGACCGACAAGATCGACTAATGAAGGTACAAATTACCGTTATTATATATAATATTTGGTATGATTTAAGAGTTGGGAAGAATTACCCGAGCTTTGGAAAAGACGTAAAATTATTTTCCCCTTGAAAATTTTGGAGCACAATTTTTAAAAGCAAAATATTCTCTTTTTTTAAATGTAGAGTTGCTCAGAAGAATTAAAACACATTTCTTTTTCTTTGTAATTTTTTTCAGTGATGCATTTTTTAATAAAAAAAATTATAAAGTCAAGATGTTTAAATTTAATGTAAGTTGGTGCAGTTTTTTTGTATTTCTTTTATTCGATTCTGTACCCATTCGGCTTTTTACATTTTTACTATATGAACATTTTTTCCAATTGAAACAGTGTTTTTTTTTTCTATTATGTCCACAGATTTCAGAAGAGCTGGTACAAGCAGAAGAGCGACCAATGAAGGTAAATGTTACTGCAATTGTTTCTACTAATAATAGCAAATTACATTTTTTCAATTAAAAGGATGTAGTTATATGGTTTCAAAGTTTTAGAAAAATTTCAATTTCAATGCTTAATAAATGTTTTAATTCATCCAGTATTTCTAATTTGCCTTACTTATAAAATAAGTGAACATAATCAAGGTTGGCCCACCTCCATTTTTAGAAAATTATAATAGCGCTGCCAATAGGCAGGCGTGAATAAAATTCTCTTATTAACAGCAAAATTTTTTTGTGATTACGTATTTGCAGTATCAAACAATATGTTTCTTGTGCATTTCGTACTTTCAAACAAACACAATAAGTTCTTACAATACACATAAGCTAAAGATATAAACATAGGAAGAAATATTGATTTGTTTCAAAAAGTATTGTAACTGTATTGTGGGATTAATAGCTAAAAAAAATGTAAAGAATGAAATCAAAAAATATCTTTGGTTGCGGTTAATGAAATGTGTCAATGTTATTTTTTGTTACGGTTGGCCCACCCATTCATTGTATAGTCAACACACATTTTTAGAAATAAACAAAGATTTACATACATATTTACACACTTGACACACCCACACACACACACACACGCACACACGCACACGCATACACACACGCGCACATAAAATATTTCTAATTTGATTAACTTAAAGAATTTGTCCCTTTTTTATATTTTTGCAGATTTCCATGGAGCTGTTAGACCGACAGGCGAAACCAGCCAGTTCACAGATTTTCATAGATCTGTTTCACCCGCAAGATCAAGCAGTCAAGGTACAAATGATTGTCATTTTTTCTGCTAATGAATGAAGTGTATCAATTCTCGAGGGTACATTGTCGCGAATCATTATTTATTTTTCGATATAAATAAACTGTTATATATTTAAGCCTCAAGTCCTCGATAATTGGTGAATTTACAATATTATCAAATAGAATTTCCAAACTATAATTTATTTATTTAAAAAAGTTTATAAATATTTTTTCAAACTTTTAAATAAATTGAAGTTTCAATGGATCATAAAAGCATTTCAATTTTTTTTAAACTTGTAAATCTTTTAGTATCGATGACGTGTATACACGTCATCGATAAACAACAACAAAACAACAAAACGAATTTTAGAAGTGTTTGGTAAGGGGCCAGCCATATATTACGTAACGCTTCAAGGGGAAGGAGGGGGGGTCAAGCTGTTTGTTACGATATGTAGAAAAAATTGCGCTAATGTATGCAGTATTGCGTTACGAAGGGGGAAGGGGGGGGTCAAAATTTTCAAAAAAAGCGTTACGTAATATATGGATGGCTTCTAATCGGTGGACTTTAGGTTCACTGAATACGAATCTCATGACAAATTTCAAAAATCAGTACGAAAACCAGTCGCAATGCGTCTGCAATCGAGGGTTTCGGGGCTGAAACTGAATCAACAAAATCCCCCCAAAGTTTCTATTCAAACGTCGTATAGACTCTGCAGAATCTCTCTAGCTCTTCCCTAGAACATTCCTGGAGCCATTCTAGAGCCTTTAGGAAGCCTTTCCAGAGCCCCTAGGAAGCCTCCCTAAAGCCCCCTAAGAGCCTCGAGGATGTCTTTACAAGAGTCTGTAGGAGGCCTTTCTAGAACCTCCTGAGAGCCTATATGGAGCCTCCTCAGAATCCGACCGTACGACGGACGGACGGACGCCATAGCGAAACTATAAGGTTCTCGGGCCCGAAACCCTAAACATTCAAAATTGCGGGTCCAATATGGTGGACGATTATTGAAAAAGTGATTAAATTTCTTTGAAACTTGGTGCTTACGGTTTTTAGGATCGCTCAATACAAATCTTATGTCAGATTTACAAAATTTAAAATGGCAGATGCAATATGTCTGACGCATTTTTTTCAAATGAATGAAATTTACGGATGTTCATTGAATTTAGAGTGTTTTCTATTTTGATAAAGAAAAACCTCATGTCAGATTTTTAAAATTCAAAATACAAGACAAAACATTGCACCCACAATATTGAAAGATATAAATAATAGGCAGTATTAACATTCATTTTTTCCATTATTGTAATGTGAAGGTTAATTTATTTAATATTGAAAGACAAGGTAATTAAAAAGAAATATCATTGTTAAAAAAAATGTTACTTCTTCATAGGAGAACAAAAATGTGTGTGTGTGTGTGTGTGTGTGTGTGTGTGTGTCTTTGTATGTCATGCTTTTTTGATAACAAAATATCTCGAGAACGGTTTGACACATTGCAATTTTCAATTTGCAAAATTGTCAATATTAAATTTTGTATTAATCAAACTGCATAAAAAATTGAAAATAAAATGTTTTCCTCAATCTTTAAAAATCATTCAATATTTGCTTTCAATTGCATAACCTAGAATTATGATGTTCGTATTATGAGACCCCAAAAACCTGCAAGTAACAAAATTGAAGAGATTTTTTTTAATTTCTGAAAATTAGTCCACCATATTGGATCCGCCATTTTGAATTGTGTAAATCTGACGTCAGATTTGTACTGAACGATCCTGAAAACCCATAAATACCAAGTTTCAAAAAAATCTAATCAAAATTTTTAGCAATCGTTCACCATATTTGATCTACCATTGTTAATTTTAGAAATCTAAAATAAGATTTGTATTTAGCGACCGAAAATAGACCCCTAAATACCAAGTTTTAAAAAAATGTTAACATTTCTTTAATATTGGTCGGCCATATTAGATCCGCCATTTTAAATTTTAGAAATATGGCATCACATTCCTATTCAGTGACTCCAAAGATCCCTAAAAACCAGGTGTCATGAAAATTAATCTATTAGAAAAGTCTGATATTTTTAGCCAACTTTATCATTTTATAGGTTGACACGCAAGTGGTTAATGACAGTGTAATTTTTAGCAATATATTTTTTTTTTATCATTTAAATAATAAGTTTCTTCTTTATTTGTTTTAGCTTTCCAAAGATCATCCATGGCAATATGCCACTCTTGTGGAGCAACTCAATGTAATAATTTCAATATTATTTTAATAACATTCTGTTAAATGAAATGTTTTTAATAATTTGTAAAATACGTAAATAATATTATAATTTTGTAGATGATACTAAAGATTCTTCCCAATCGTACAGAAGGAAGTGGAAGAAGCAGGGAAAAGTCACACAGAGATCCATGAATTATAAATTATTTCAAAACAGACGACGTTAAAAAATAATAATATTGTATAGGGTAAGTGAGAGTATTATCACGTCTTTCTGAGCCTAATGAAATTAAGGATTAGCTTTTTTTTAAATTCTATCTCAAATTGTCCTTCTTAATTTTCCAAAGAGTAATTTTATTTTAATTATTAAAGGTTAGAAAAGAAATTTTTTTTTACATTCAGGTAACATAGATTACTTTTGAATAATATTTTCCAATAGCGAAAAACTTTTATTTGAACGCCTTTTGGTACATTTGAAAGTCGGCATTGTATTAAGTTGCTGTATAATACAAACACACTTACCCTACTGTTTAAATTTTTTGTTAAAAATTATTATATATGATAGCAAATGTATAATAGAATTTAATTAATATTAATTTCAATTTAATTAATTAATAAAAGTAATTTCATTTCTAATTTTGTTGTGATTGAAATAAGAATGACCCTTTTAACTAATTTATTCAATTTGAGTGGAATGAAGCTTATCTAAGAAAATGTTGCTTATTTTTCGTGTTAAAACAACCCATTAAAAATCATCACTATAATATATTAATAAAATTCTAAGTATCCTATCTAAAAAAAGACATGGCATAGAAACATCGAAACATAATGGAAAATATCGATAACACTCGAAAAAGGGTCGAAATTTTCAAATATTGAGAACAGGAATTTTTAATTTATTAACAATAATTGCTTTCATTAATGTTTTTTGCATATGATTAACATTTTATTTTATGTTTGCAATATTTTTTACAATTTACTAGTCGGAATTAATGTACTTTTTAAGCTTTTTAATGCATTTTTGTTGAATAGAAAAAAATAACCTAACTTATCAAAGTGATTGAAGAAACGTGCCATAAGCGTGCCAATATTTGGAAAATTAAATTTATTAAAAAAACTTTATTCCACATAATAAGTAAGATATTATATGAATTAATTCAAATAATATTTTCTGTTAAATATGTCAAAAAATGAAGCAGTTAATCAATATTTAATTTAATTTAATTATTCTACATGCGTTTTTCTTTAGATTACCAGACTTAATTATTAATAAAAAATTTTAAAAATTAATTAACATACATTTAATTTTAATTCTTAGTTTTTTCCTTTCTTACGTAAAGAAAACAATTTATGAAGAAACAAAAAAATGTGACATTCAAAAATAATTACTACACCAAATCCGACTTTTGTTAAGAATTTAAATGATTAAAATATATTTATTGCTAATGCAGTATAAAGAAATGTCATGATAAACAATTAACATGAATTAAAATAAGAAAAGTTACCAAATTAATTCTACTTTGGTTGACCAATTAAATTTTTTTTAAATTGTCAATGCAATAACTTAAATGTAAAAAATATAATACGCATGCTTCAGACTTAAATTACTTAACAATGTAGTTTAAAAAATAGGATATTTAAGAAAAAGCAAAAAACAACGTAAAAGTTAATGATGTAAAGGCATTGAATTAATTAAACATGGAACATAGAAAAGGAAAGAAGTCAGCCGCTTGCGGCTGACGACAGCGCTAATAGAATATATAATAATGGATTGGTTTTTGCATGTATAAAATTTTGTTCAGAGAAACTGTCATTAAAAAATACAAATATCAAAAGTTATATTCGAGAATGTAATTTTAAATGTCAAAAATGATTAAAAATAAACAAAAATCTGAATATTTATGAGTTAGGCTGGAAAATAAAAAAATGCACTATTACAAAAACGTATAATTTTCAACAGGAAATTGCTTAATCTTACAGTAGAGCATGGAAAAAGTTCGCTACGCGCGTCATATCTTTTTGCAATAATAATATAAATATATTTGAAACTTTGTTTTATTTGATGAAAGAATGATAAATAGAAATTAATTTATTGAGAATATTACATTTCAAAGAAATAAAAAAGGGCGAGGATGAGGTTAATTCGGTGAGAGAATGACATGTATTTAAGATATTTCTTTACCGATACAGATAGTGTTAGACAATTTAATTACATTATTACAATACATTATTCTTGGTCTCAATTTACTCTCATTAAACATTCTACAAAAGTATCTGTTTGGCGAAAGTGTTGAAAATTTAAATTGCTACTATAAATGCTGTTACAGACCAAATTGGTAAGATAAAATGTTTATTGAGACAGATTACACTTTCGCCATAGTAGACACATTTTTAGAGTATTTCATTCAGAATAAAAAATGACCGAGACCAATGTAATATCAAAAAATTCAGTTGAATTATATAAATTTTTCATTTTATGCCACATCCAAGAAAAATCGAGACTGATACTGAAGAATATTAATTCAAAGTTCTAGTTTAAAGTTAAAAGCTAGCTTCAATTTAAAAAATATATAAATATTGTAAACAAAATATTACAGGTTCTTTCCATGTCAAAAAAAGGTAAATCTGCAAGTGATCTTTTGATTTAAATGTCACTTGGTGGAATTATAGTTCTATGTTAGAGGTAATTCGAATCCAAAGGATTTTACAAAATATTGAAAATTGTGAGAGATAGAACGGTTCGAATTTGGGTTTAACTTTTTTTTCATTTCTTTTTATCTTCGTCATTTTTACACCGTTTATCAATATTTTAAAAAATCCTGTGGGTTCGAATTACCTCTAACATGGAACTATAATTTCACCAAATGACATTTAAATCAAAAGACCACTTGCAGATTTACTACTTTTTTAAATGGAAAAACCCTATAAATAACTGTTTTGAGTAGAAACATAACATTTAGTATATAAATAAAATAAAACACAATTTTTAAACACGCCAGCATACTGTACTAGTCTGCCGTACAAAATAACAACTCACGTAAACTACAATGCCGATATTCCTAGGTACGTAGAGTTTATTTCGTTCGGAAGTGGTAATATTGCTGTCAGTCCTAAGCCTGAATAAAGTGTGAAGGAAAAATGTGGTTTAATCAAATTAATATATTTTTATTTAATAATAATAATAATAATAATAATAATAATAATAATAATAATAATAATAATAATAATAATAACAGACTGGAAATGAGTAGCTTAGTTTGAAAATGCACAAGG
>WNHD01009040.1:0-10461 GCA_011057455.1 Ganaspis sp. Gsp50
AAATTGACCTCATGAAATCTTGGCTTGCAGGTTGCCACCCCCTGGATAAATTGCTGAAAACATAGAAAAACTTAAATAAAAACACTGGATTTATAAAATGTATGCAAATTTATTGCATTTTAATTGTATATAATTGGTGTCAATATTATACCCTTACACAGGGAGTGGATTTGTTTTAAAATCCCTTATAATTAGGAAATATATGATTAAAAAGCACACGTTTTTTTCAAAACTCGTCTCATATTTAAAACCTTCCTGAAATTTACCCCCTCACCCCTCTCTACCCTCTAAACAATAAAAAAATGAATATTAGAATAAATGAACGAACAATGGGAAGGAGACAACCTCTAAGCCACAGGGGGTGGCCTCCTGCATTTTTGTTACCATTTTGGAAATGATAGAAATAAATTGTTATTTATTGAAATATCTGAAATACTGCTTCAGATATTAAAATTGAATGAAAATACAACTCAGAAAACGTAGTTACCTTGAATTATCTTCAAAAACGTTGAAGTTGATAATACCTATAGAAAATAAAATCTTAATTATTCAATTAATTTAAAGGATAAATTTCATATTTTGCTCAGCAAAAAGTATATTATGATTGCCTCTATCTGATCCAAAGCACATAAAAAGTAATAACTATTTTGTTAACATCTTTCACAATTAGAATTTTGAAATTAATACTGCTAGAAGGTCAAAATACTTTGGTGGTGGCAACCTGAAAGCAGTGGCAACCTGCAAGCCTCTTTCCCTATTTTTATCTTTTCTATGCTGGACGCGTAAACGACATACACCTAAGCTCAATAATGCTGTCCTTCCGGTTGAATGATCTTTTTGAAAACCGCGTCATTTCTACACTAATAAAAAATTCGTGGCTAGCATAATGCATAATTCACCATAAACTAAAAACATTATTGTAGGAATGGCACGGTTTTTAAAAAGATCATCCAACCGGAAAAACGGCATTAATGATCTTGGGTGTGTTTTATGTTATTTCTAGTTTTCAAAATTTAATCTTAAATTCGGAATTAACAATCCCAAAACCCCTAGATACCAAGTTTCATAAATATGTTAAAAATTTATCAATTGGTCCGCCATATTTGATCTAACATTTTCAATTTTAAAAATCTTTTCCCAGATTTACAATCAGCTCTTCCACAAACTCAAGTTACCAAGTATCATAAAAATGCAAATTAAAAAAAACGATTATTTTGTATAAGCCATTTTGAATTTTTAAATTTTGGTGGCAGATTTGTGAGCAGCTACTTTAGAAAATCCCACATACTAATTTTCAATTAAGTATGTTAGTTAGTTTGCATAATCAAAAGTTATGTTGTTTTAATCACCTTTTTGAGACAGCGTCTGTACCATTGCATATTAATGAGTGTGTACAAAACTTAATTTTTGGCTTTTGAGTCTTAAAGGGCAAAGTTTAAACCTTCATTTGGTCCTATGCGAACAAATTTGTTGTTTACAACAAATTCATTTACATACGTTCAAAAATGCTCAAAATGGGTGCTTTTACATATTTAAATCTAAATTGTTTGAAAATTAGAGCCAATCTAATATTTTCATGGACAAATTAGGATTCTACAGACAAAATCCTATAAGAAATGTCTTGCATTGGTTAGGCAACAAAAATTTTTTGGCCTTTGTAATCGTTATATTTGATTTTCTTACGTTCTTTAGTTATCGACTATATCAGTTATAATTAGCTAATATAGGCTAGTAAAAATATACACCCTGTACATTTAAGGGGTGGGCGTCCAACTTTTTAAGGTGGATCATGACAGCTAAAAAATATACGTATCTATTACTTGTATCAGTACTACATTTGTGCCAAGTTTCATTAAAATCGGTCATTTACATTTCCTTAGGTTTACTTGTAAGACTACCACACATAAGAATGTTCTTCTCTAATTGGACAACTATCTACTTTATCACTCTAACCAATAAAATTCGTCAGCCTCACCTACTCTAACTGTAGTAGTAATAGTCTTATGAGGGTAGGCAGGCACTTTCAAGTTCTCATTCTATTCAAAATATCTGTCAAGAATAACACCTTTAACACATCCTCGTCATTTTCTAGTTTGTACAACTGACATTATTTCGAGAATTGCTATATAGAGAATTGCTCTTTCTAACCAATACATCTGAGAAACCTAGAACTTTAACGCATTCTTCTCTCTTTCAAACTACCTGCAGTACTACTAGATTTGACAAGGATAACACCTTTAACGCTCTTTCTATTTAACTGCAGAACTATTAAACGTTTCTTTTCTACTTAGCTAGAGTATCAACCCGTATTGAATTTAAACCCTCTTATCATACACGGTTGCGAATTCACACCACCAAAAATTTCAAGTTGCTGTCATTTCGCGCAGTTACTTTTCCAAAGTCATCCGATTTTTTTCATTTTTTTCGCTCTTTTTGCTTTTTTAATAATAACAATTTTTCATATTATAATTTGTTTATAACAAAATGTTTTTTCTTCTAAAATTAGATTATTGCGCTATATTGTACTGGAAATTTTACCCTTAAATGTGTATTTACAAAGATTTCTGCATCCTTAAGGGTACATTCAGACCTCGGCTGCCTGCGCAGGCAGCAATGTAAATTTGAATTTTCTGTCACTCTCACTCACATTCATGATCTTTGTCTGTCTCATTTTAAGTCGATTATACAAAACGCAAAATCTCAATTTGCACCCATGTACAGTATATGGGTGCTGGATACTAGTACGTTAAGAGAATTAAGGTTAGAAAACATCCATAATCAAATTATGCGATAAATCCAGTATTTTTACCAAACAAGTCGAAAATTATGTTCATTTCATGAGCATTTTTCTTCCTCATAGAGAATTTCTTTTGCAAAAAGGAACCTTGAACAGTTTTTAAGAAGAAACTGTTATAAAAAATAGTAATTTTAAAATTTATAATATTATAATTTGAATTTTATATGTCAAAAATAGTTAAGAAGTAAACAATATTTCTACAAATTTTTGTTAAAAGAAATTTTTTATATACGTCAGTCGATTTGCTTTTTTGCTTTCTCATAGGAATATTCAAAAAATATTATTCAAAGAATAAACACTTCCCTTCAAAAATATGTTTTTTTTCATACATTTTTTTCTAATTAAAATTTAAAGTAAGTAATAAATAAATTACATTCCTTGCATCAAGACGAACCAATCGACCTATATAAAGTACACGATTCACCTAGAATTAAGGGAGTAAATGACAATCATGTCTAATTTTTGACATTAGAAATTTAATTTTTAAGACAACTCTTAAAATTTTAATTTTTCAATCATAGTTCCTTTTGGAAAGATTTTCTATATTAAAAAGATGATCAATTGACCTATATGAAGTATATATTTTACCAAGAATTAATAGATTTAATGACCATTTTTTAACATTTTTCACAATTGAAGTTAAATTTTTTTATTTAACTTTTAAAATTGTTATTTTTTAGCAATAGTTCATTAGACAAAAATCTTCTGCATTGAAAAACGAATCAATTGAGTTACCGTCAACCGGGGCTATTTGTCCCAGGAAAATTCTACTTTCTTACTCAACTCTTCAATAAAATTCAGATTTATAAAGAGAAAAAAAAATTACTATGGAGTTCCGTTGCGAACATACTTCTGAAGACTTTCTTAAAGTTAGATAAGAAAAAATAATTTTCTTTTCGAAGGTATAAAATTTCAAAGTTTTGGGAACAATAACCCCGTACAAACAACTAAATTGGTAATCGGATAGATTATTCTCACCAGACAAGTGATTTTGCATTCTTTGCAGAAGCATGTCTTCTAGAAGTTTGCCCATCGTATCTAACAGGCATATAGGCCTGTACGATGAGACTTTATCTAGAGGTGCCTTTCCTTAGAAGGACTAGCTTCTGTCGTTTCCAGTCACGGAAGAACTCTCCACTTTTTAGACAAAGATTGAAGCTGTCTAACAAAATCTGGGGTGAAGTAGCGCTCACCTGTTTTAGGATCTCGTTACTTATCCCATCGATTCCAGGCGCCTTGCCTGACTTCAATCTTTTGCTTGTACTTTCTAGTTCTGCAAAAGTGAAGAGTTCATCCTCACCGACTTAACAGGAACTCCAGTCCTTTCTAAGCCATGGTTCAGCATGAGCAAGCAGATCTTTTATTATTTTTCTGCCCAATCGGGATTGTCCAAGCCGGGGGTCTTTTGCCTTGTTACTTATTTCTTAATAACGATTTTAAAGGCCAGACCTCATGGGTTCTTATCAACTTCCACGTTCAGGTCTTAACAGCTGCGGCGTTGCGACGCGCGGATCTCAATCTTGAGGTTCTTTTTGGCCTCCTTATATGTTTCTCGTTTTCCATATTGTTCGGCCTCTTAACCTATTCTTACTTTTCAATTATTATAGTTGGGCTTCTTCGAGGGCCCGGCCGAACTTCTCCTTGTCGAGTTTTTTCGTATTCCAAGAGAGGCGTTTTCGGCTAGGAAAATCCTGTCCCACGCCCCTTTGTGTGTCTCTTACTGAGACTAGAAACTCGTTATACTGGTGGTTCCTTGCGGTATATTCCTCAGAGTCCCACCAGTCGTATGTGCAGCTGAATAAAGGAGAGGATACAATCGTTAGATCTTTAATTGTTCCGATTGTGTCACTACGATACGTCCACGATTTTCCACGGTTTACAAACATGAGGTTGTTCCTGGAGATCATTTCTGTCACTGCTATGCCTCTCTGATCAAGTATTGCCTCGCCCCATTCCGGTGCTTTAGCATTGAAATCGCCGGTGACGAATACATCCAGCTTGGATTCTCTAATGCTCGATTCGAGAGCATTTATGTCAGCTACGAAATTAGCCAGTGGGCAATTGGGCGAGAAGTAGTGTTATGTACGAGCGAGGCTAGTTTATTAACCATTTAATTAAAAACAATTAATTGTTATCAAGAAATAACAGCTAAACAGTTAGATATAAAGTCTAACCTTTATATTTTTATTTAGGGGTTTTTTATTGTAATATCAGACCCATGGGGTCCGAGTTAAACAAACAATTGAATAAATTACGTTTGAATTTGTTTATAATTTGTTTATTTAAGAATTTATTTAAGAATGTCGACCATATTCTCTAAGGCGGTCTGCAGCAGGAGGATATGTGCTTCCTGACTTGTATTTAGGTTGACCTGCAAACATTTCAGGCTTTTGCCTTTTTAAACCTCTTTTTGCCTCTTTGAAAACCGGACAGGAGCTATTTCCGGCCAAATGACCGGTCTCTGACTTCTCCATGTCGGCACAGGTAAGGCACTTCGGATGCTTTTCTGTGAAATTCTTCGCGATGTGATCCTCTCTGCCGCATCTTAGACAGCATTTACTTCTGTCGGAGCCCTTGCAAGTTTGGGTCATGTGTCCGTATGCAAGGTATTTTAGACACCTTAGCAATTCAATATGCTCGAGAATGGCAGCGTTTATCCACCCAACTTGGACTTTGTCTAGCTTGAGGAGAGTATTACACTCTACCTCATTCAGGCGGACTAGAGCAACCTTTATACCACCAAAGCGTGTCAGAAAACTGTAGGTCCTGCTCACGAGTGCCGTCACCTCCACTCTGTTTGTTAACCCGGAAGTGAGGGCTCCCGCAAGTTTCTAGGTCTCCTCTCCTTTATTGACAACAAGAAGAATTCCTTTTTTAAGAATTTTTTAAGAATATTAGAAAATTATTATTTACTCAACCAATTCTTGGTAAAACACATACTTGATATATGCCAATCGACTTGTTTTAATGCAAGAAATACAATTTTATGTGTGGTTACTTCAAATTTTAATCAGGGAAGAAATTTTAAGCAAAAACCCGTATTTTTTAAAGAAAAATTGGAATAGGAATTTCTAAAAACACCTACATACAAATCTTGATATTCACGAGTATAAAAAGTATACGGTCAAAGCGTTCTTGAGATATTCTGGCGACAAAAAAGGGTGTCATATACATACACACACACACACATGCATATCTGGACATTTACTTCAAACTTTGAATTTAAGCTTTTTAGATGAAAGTAAGTCGATTTAGACTATTTTTGAAAAATCGAAAATCTTCACGATTACAAGGCTTGCTGTGAGGAAGCAAAAACTAAATAGTTTTGTGACAAAACTTGTCATTATGTAGTTTTTGGAGTTGCTGATTATGAATATGATGTCAGATTTTAAAATTGCAAAGTATCAGAAACAAAATGGCGGACGCATAAATTAAAAATCTATTGAATTTTGATGAAATTTGTTATTGTGGGAATTTTTAAGTCGCTGATTATGAATAAGGTGTCAGATTTTGATAATTCAAAATGGCAGATTCAAAATGGCGGACGTATAAATTACAATTCTATAGAATTTTGATGAAATTAGTTATTGTGAGGTTTTTGGGGTAACTGATTACGATTATGATGTCATATTATGAAAATTAAAAAAGGCAGATTCAGATTAGTAAAGAACGGATTTTAAAAAGTGGCTATCATATTGTAATAAAATTTGTTATTCAGAGGTTTCTGTCGTTGTTTGTTAGGAATTTATTTTCGAATTAATTAAACTTTATTCAACTTTTCGCAATAATAGCCACATTATTTAATGGTTTAAAATTAGACAAACTGTGCCTTACTTCACTCCTGTCATTATTTCATGCTAAACGGTGGAACCATCATTATTTTACTCAAAAGAGTGAAACAACGATCTGAAATAGGGATGTACTTCCGAATAGTGGGTACCTCCGATCTTTTTGAAAATTAGTATACTTACGTATTTTGATGCGCTGATTACGAAAATCATGATGAAAATTGGCGACTAGGTCATCTTCATGGGTAAAACCATAGCATTTTAATATATTTCTAAGCTTCAAAATAAATATTACAGATTGTTGGACAAAGGATTATCAATTGAAAATATTGAATTAATCTATCTTTTTTACTTCGCCCGTTTCTTTATACACGTTAAGTTAAAAAAAACTGGCGAAGTAAAAAAGATATGTTAATTCAATATTTTCAATTGATAATCCTTTGTCCAAACATCTGTAATATAAATAATATATATAATTTAATTAATGAGATTAATGGGAAAAACGTGATTCTTATGGGTTTTTACGGTTTAAACCATGAAGATGACCTAGTCGACAATTTTCATCATAATTTTTGTAATCAGCGCATTAAAATACGAAGGTATACCAATTTTCAAAAAGATCGGAGATACCCACTATTCGGAAGTACATCCTGAAATAGTGTCAGGAGTCAAGAAAGGAACAACTTGTCTATCTTTAAAGCGTTAAGTAAGAGTATATTATTAAAAAAAAATTGAATAAAATATCATATGATACTCGTGTGGAAGTTACCATTATTTGATTCGTGGAATTGTAACTTGCTGTGCTCGTGCCATAACCTTTCCACTTATCAAATAATGTCAACTCTTCCACACTTCTACGATAATGTACTATATTTTCATATTATTATTAATATAATTTTGAAGAACTACAGAGGTTTTTCAAAAAACAATGTTAATTTTTTTCAAAAGAATCTTAAATACATTCAATATGAGGAGACAATTTAAACTTTATTTAAATAAATGAGAATAATTAAATTAAATTAAAATTCGTAAAGAATAAAAGGTAACTGCACTATCGACGGTACTGGACTTGACGGTCACGTGGTTTCATTCCCCTTACCTCGCGGCACACCTTAACTGTTAGCTGAACCAAACAGTGCATTTGATAGAAGTGCACCCGATAGAGATTCGCCTGTAATTTTTTTGAACTAATTCGCTATATTCGTCGGTTGATTTTCATTTAATGATAATTTAGAAATTTTCAATGTATACCGACCAAGTAGACATCTATTATAGATGTCATAGAACTCTTGGTTTGAGATCGAATGATGGTAAATTAAATTTAATTCGATGTGGTTGTCGAAATTAAATTTATTTTTAAAGTAAAATTTTGTTCTGAAAAAATAAACCGTAGGAAAAATACACCGGGCATCTGAGAGAACTTGAACCCCTACTAGTGGCTGCCTTTCGGGGAATCATAAACTGCTGGAAGTCCAGGCCGTGTTGGCTGGGTGCACTGGTGCGGTCTAAGTCCCGCGAAAGGCAGCCACTAGTAGGGGTTCAAATCCTTTCAGAATCCCGGTATATTCTTCCTACGGTTTATTTATTCAGAACAAAATTTTACTTTAAAAATAAATTTAATTTCGACAACCACATCGAATTAAAATTAATTTACCATTATTCAAACTCAAACCAAGAGTTCTATGGCATCTAATAGATGTCTGCTTGGTCGGTATACATTGAAAATTTCTAAATTATCATTAAATGTAAATTAACCGACGAATATAGCGAATTAGTTGAAGAGATAGCCGCGGATGAAAGAGTGGCTTGTTCTGGAATTATAAACTGCTGGAAGTCCAGGCCGCGTTGGCTGGGTGCATTGGTGCGGTGTAAGTCCCACGAAAGGCATCCACTAGTAGAGGTTCGAGACCTCTCCGATGCCCGGTGTATTCTTCCTGCGGTTTATTTTTTCAGAACAAAATTTTACTTTAAAAATAAATCTAATTTCGACAACCACATCGAATTAAATTTAATTTACCATCATTCGAACACAAACCAAGAGTTATATGGCATCTAAATGTCTGCTTGGTCGGTATACATCGAAAATTTCTAAATTATCATTAAGAGTATAGGTTTATGATGATAATGCGTGAATCATATGTATTGATGTGTCCTATGGTTTGTTTGTATGTACACCAAGCTTATTAATGCTGTCCTTCCGTTAAAATACTGCTCAGCGATATTTACATTGACTTTTTGATGCGCACAATCGAAAATATGGACAGCATCAATGAGCTTGAGTGTACGTACAATACTAGTTTATCATTGTTGAAATAGGAATATTTTTTAAAGTTAAGTAAATCTTTTTTTAAATATCCCACACCGCACGCGGACGGGTTCAGAACTGTGCGGGTTCAAGTTAAATAATACAATTACTTTTAATTTAAATTTTAGAGTTCGAGCGCCTGTCGACTTTCAACAAATCTCACGGTCGACATATTTATTTGAAAACTAAAATTTATGATTCTAAATTTACTGAATATGAGCAAGAGAAATCTACAGGGAGGTAAAATGGGTAAACCCAAAATTAATAAACAAATGATTGGCGATAACGAGGTTATATTTTAAGAAATTCTACCTACAGATTTCGCCGACTCAGACATCTCAAAACATTCACAGAACGGCCGTTCGTTTCGCTCGTCCACTCTCAAAACTTGTCGACTAAATTATATTCTTAAACTTCGATTAATATAAAACGTTTAACTTTTACGTCGGTCAATCCAGGAATGCCATGCGGCGTGCCGGCATGGGCTTCGTGAATTTCACGAAACGCACGCAAACCACCACGTGACCCTCCAGGACCGTACTCATGACAAGTCGACACCCCAAACGTTCCAACAGAACAAATATCAAAAATAAAACAATATTAAATAAAATATAATAAACTTTCATGACATGGAGTGTTGAGTCGCCCTAACTATTTTACCTGTTACATTGTTTAGTACAATGCATTGTTTAACTAACATTGATTAGTTCGGAAATTTGTCACTTCAAAAGAATGGAGAAATTTCCGAAAAGCATTCTAATTTTTTTTTATTTTAAGAAATATATGGGACAAGCCCTTGACCTATTACTAAGAAGCTACAAACCGCATCTTATATAAAACGCTCCTTGACTGACCTGATTTCCTCCAGTTGCATTTTTCTTTTATCATATATGATCGACATATTCTTCAAAGGCTCGACAGATTCTAGATTTTTTTTGCTACTACAAATGTTCCTAATATTGCTCGTGTATTCTTCTCCGTCGGAAAATAATTTTGACCGTATGAGGCTTTGAATGTTTAACTTGCACAATAAAGCCAATTCTAATCACACGTATGTTATGAAAAAAAAGTTATGAAAAAAACTTGCCTTAAGTCAATAACGATAGTGGAACACAAATAGTTGTTATTTTTACTCGACTTAATATTCACATTACTGGGTGCTTCATTCTCCAGAAAGCTAAACAACATAATATTATTTCTCAACATAATACCGCATATGGCTGTATATTAAATTTATCATACTCTGTCATATTATTAAATTTCAATTCAGGTATTGCATATTTGCTTTATAAATTTAATACGGATTTTTCTAACAATGAACTGTTAACATAGTAACCATTTCCATAGCGACCGTTTCCATAATATCTATTCCCATAACAGCGGTTGCTATATATGAAGGCTGATAGTAAAAGTTAATTATAAAAATCATGTGAGCAAAAGCGGTTTATCCATGTTAAGAGCAAGAACGGGTCAAATCCTTTATTATATTAAGATCTCAAATTCTTTTGGGCCTCAATTTTTGAGGTAAAATTTATTATTTCCCTTTTTCCATTAAGAAGATAACTATAATA
>WNHD01009044.1:0-17352 GCA_011057455.1 Ganaspis sp. Gsp50
AATAAAGTGTATAAAAGAATTAAAGATTGTTACAACCAAAAAATAATAATAATTATATGAGAGTATATTATAACATACAATTGTCAATGTATGCGTTAAGATTTTTTTTCAATCTACTTTATTATAATTGTCATGTAAACTTTTAGAATAAATAAATCCTGTTTCCACTGAAGAGGGCACGCAAATGATGCCGAAACGTTTGGAAACCAATTAATCAACACCAAAAAAAGGAGTTTTTCTTTTATTTGACCCTAAAGCCACTATTTCCAGGATATTTCAAATTATCACCTCTGGGTCACAAAAAACACTACCAAATTCAATTATTATTATTATTACTTATTATTATTATTATTATTATTACTTATTATAACATATTACTCTTTCTTTCAACTTATCCGAAGTTTCCAAAACTGAAAAAAGTGTCAAATGTGAATGGCAGACAAATCTTTCACAAAATTTGGCGCTGTATCCAAAACAGTATTGAAACTATGTTTACGGAAGAAAGGTGTTTTTCTTTCTCGATGATGAATAATGATGAGAAATAAACTCTTCTATGTGCGCTCAATTTTTGACCATGCTTTTCTGGTGCTTGGGGCGCATTTTTGATAATAATTTTGAAGGCTTAATTACGTTGTTGAATGCATTCTTGGACGGGCCACAGACTCGCAAGGAGTAATTTTACGAGCGTCTGTTTGTATAGTAGGTGTCGGTGTGGACGAGATGTGTGCGAGCACAGTGTTTCTGCATCGCAGTCTAGGTGATGTATTACCGGGCATTCATCCTTTATTCTGTACGGAACCAACCTCGTACCAACTACATTCTGTCGGTTATTACGCCAAGCTGGTTATTCCGCTGGCGTATAGGGTCGATGGAAAATCCCAATGTAGAGACAGAGAAACACTCACTCCCTGTTTCGGGGCAAACGAAGAAGGAGAATCAAATGTGAAAACCGCGATCGTTAATACTCTGCACCGCTTTCAAACTCGCACGTATACGTCCTCTAAAGAAACCATCACTCACTTTGGAGAATTGCTTTTTAATTTTTTCTACAAACCCATTACAATTTTCCTCCCATTTTTTCTAAAAGCACTAGAGTAAAATCCTGATATTGCAAAATTTTCCAGGAAAATCCAATCTACTTGTTGTCTTTAGACATTTTTTTTAGAAATTGTTTTTGACTTTTTTGTATCAATCAATAGGATTCATTTCTATATCAATCGATAAGATTTATTTCTATATCAAACGATAGGATTTATTTCTATATCAAACGATAGGATTTATTTCTATATTAAACGATAGGATTTATTTCTATATCAAACGATAGGATTTATTGTTACTATTTTAGTGCAAAAGAGGTACAAACAAAGAAAAGCATCGAGAATAAGAAGTGCAAAAACAAGATAAAAAGAAAATGAGCGCATGTATGAATAAAAACAATAAAATGGAAAACAAAATAAAAAGTATACTCTTTGTTTTTCAAGTTACTATTAAAAAAAATAAAAATAAAGAGTATACTCTTTCTTTTTCAAGTTATTATTTTTTTTCAGTCACTATTTTCAGTTATTTTGTTAGTTACTGAAAAACTCACTCTTTTGTACAATGCACAAAGTTTTCAATTTAAAAAATATTTCCCTTGATATGTGGCACTTTAAAAAAATAAGCATCTCTAGTGAAAAAAATGAAATAACGAGCAAGGTGAAAACTGTGGAAGAGTATTTGTTCTAATTGTTGCTGGGTTGGGATAGTTTTTCACCAGCTTTTTTCCTCTCTTTTTGGGTGCTAATTACTCCGTGTGATTAATTGATACGCGACTGCTAGCAGAGTACCTGACCAACGTTTTGTTCTACTGGATCGATTCGATAACTAACTATAGGACTGTCACTTGCTTTTTAGCTAATCTCTGTTTCAATTTTAGTTTAATGAATTGAGTGAAAGCAAACAAAGTTTAATTAAAAGTTTTTAATGCAACCAGAGGCAAATTTATTGTTTAACGTAAAATATCCATGTTTCTAAATTTGTGTTGAAACGTCAACGCTTTCATATCGAATTAGAACCAGGTTTTTTTAGAAGCCACACCCTCTTTGGAAATCATGACTTTGAAAGACTAGTTAGTAACCACGCCTTCCTGGAAACCAAACTTCATTGTATGCCACACCCATTTTGGAAACCACTCCCTTTTATAAATCACACCCCTTTTAGAAACCACTCCTTTTTATAAATCACACCCCTTTTTGAAACCACTCCTTTTTGAAACCACTCCTTTTTGAAACCACTCCTTTTTGAAACCACTCCTTTTTATAAACCACACCCCTTTTGGAAACCTCTCCTTTTGATAAACCACACCCCTTTTGGAAACCACTCTTTTTTATAAACAACATCCCTTTTAGAAACAACTCTTTTTTATAAATCACACCCGTTTTTGAAACCACTCCTTTTTATAAACCACGTCTTTTAAAGACCATACCACATTATAAGACACGCCCTCTTTTGAAACAACTCTTTTTCATAAATCACACCCCTTTTGGAAACCATCCCTTTTTATAAACCACACCCCTTTTGAAAACCACTTCATTTTATAAGCCACATCTTTTTTGGAAACCACTCCTTTTTATAAACCACACCCCTTTTGAAAACTACTCCTTTTTATAAACCACACCCCTTTTGAAAACAATTCCTTTTTATAAACCACATCCCTTTTTGAAACCACTCCTTTTTATAAACCACACCCCTTTTGAAAACCACTCCTTTTTATAAATCACACCCTTTTTTAAAACCACTCCTGTTTATAAACCACGTTTCTTAAAGACCACACCTCATTATAAGACACGCCGTCTTTTGAAACAACTCCTTTTTATAAACCACACCCTTTTTGGAAACCATTCCTTTTTATAAACCACACCCCTTTTGGAAACCACTCCTTTTTATAAACCACACCCCTTTTGGAAACCACTCCTTTTTATAAACCACACCCCTTTCGGAAACCACGCCTTTTAAAGACCACACCTCATTTTAAGACACGCCCTCTTTTGAAACAACTTTTATAGACCACACCTTTTTTGTAAACAACTGCATCTTTTTCCAAGACACGCCCCTTTTGTGAAAACCACGCCTTTTAGTGTCATGGAAATTTCTATTCTAAGCGAATAAGCATACATAATACACATGTCTACTCGTTCTCGGGGAAAAATCCTCGCAGGTAACGCTCAGCGGCATATCTCATCGTGATAAATAGGACAGAGTGAACGCTACGGATTTCATGCGCGAGGCCTATTTCTTTCATACATCTATTCACCACGTACTTTTTTGCATCTATAATGCATTTTGCGGTTTTTGGGTTTTCAATTTTCCTTGAAAAGGCATACCGAGATTCTTTTCATTTAAAAAAGATACACGAATTTTTTTCTCTCCAATGAATACTCGAATCCTTGCAAACCTTTTGCTCATAAATTTCTCGATGGACATTTTCTATTCCCAGGAATATTTATCACACAAATTTTCAGAGACAGTTTTAAAATGAAAAGGAAACAATATTTGGAAAAGTAGCTAGATTTGGAAAAAAAGGAAAAGGAAACGCAAACATCCACTATAGAAAAATGATGAAAGAAGCTACTGGATTGCGTATAATTTATTGAAAATAAACAGGAAAATTAATAATCACTGTGATTATTAATTTTCCCAATTAGAAACTTCTAATCCAAGGTCTTGGTAAACATTTAGACGAAATCCTTTTGGTGAAAGGAGCTTCAGTTGCAAGGGAAATTTAATCAGTGGGATCGGATTTAGGTAATGCGAGACTGGATCAAAGACGACTTTCGAGACCAAAATTGGCTAGGATAAGGGGTAAGGAGGATAGCCGCAAAATCGTCCTGACGTTAATTAATAGAAATGTGATTAATTAACTCTGGTAGATGAAAGAGATAGAGGCACTCACTTGGATCCTTGATGGCACTGATGACAAGTCTAAAGCCATTCGTATCCGTCCCCCAGGCATCTGTCACGTATTTTAACGTCACAAAGTTGGTCCTCGTATACAGCGCACTTACAGAAAGCTCTGTACTCCTGCAGGACAGGTCCACCTGAAAACAAGTCAAAATGCAAACATTAGGAACGAATTATATTATTTACATACTCAGTGACAATCTTTTGACTATATTCACAATTTTCTCTAGGAATGTTTTTTGAAACCACGCCCTATTGAAAAATACGCCTGTTTTACTACACATATTATGAACTATTCCTTCTGATAGACCACGCCTTCATATAAACTACGCCTTCCTATAAACCACGCCTTCCTATGAACCACGCCTTCCTATGAACCACGCCTTCCTATAAACCACGCCTTCATATGAACCACGCCTTTATGTTAACCACGCCTTCCTATGAACTACGCCTTCCTATGAACCACGCCTTCCTATAAACCACGCCTTCATATGAACCACGCCTTTGTGTTAACCACGCCTTCCTATAAACCACGCCTTCTTATAAACCACGCCTTCATATGAACAACGCCTTCATATGAACCACGCCTTCGTGTTAACCACGCCTTCCTATAAACTACGCCTTCATATGAACCATGCTTTCTTTCTGAATACGCCTCCTTATAAACCACGCCTAACCAAACTACTAGTTCTTACTGACCATACCTTATAAATAACGCATTCTTATAAACCACGTCTTCTTGAAAGTTCACATTTTTATAAATCACTCCTTCCTATAAATCACGCCTTTTTAGAGAAAACTTCTTTTCAGCAACCCCACCCTGTTTCGAAACCACGCCTACTTTAGTATAACTATATTTTATAGGCCACGCCTTCTTTAAAGACTATCTCCTATCTGAAGTCACAAAAGAGTTTTACAAAAGCGATATTCTGAAATGTAATATTATGTACAAAATATACATGATCATCGTAAGGGACTTGAAATAAATATTGAAACACGAATCAATATGGAAACTAGAAATTAAACTGAAGTGAATCGATAACTTTGATACTTTCTATTGAATATCATTCTACGAATGGAGAAACACATTTTCTTGACAAATTTATTTGACAACTTTGCATGAGCATTAGAATCGTATGAATTCCATAATGTCCATATTGTCCAGCCTACCTTTCAGACAAGAATTATTGTTTTCCAATATCCCCCTTTATAACGATCGACATTTCAATATGATATTCAACACTGCAATTGCCATCCAATAACTTATCAAGTCTTTTATTATAATCATAATTTTGTGTTAGACTTTCCTGGGACAAATATTTTAAGTAGTTTTTATACCACATGTGCTACATTCAACCAAGAATAAACTACAATTGGTCAATAAACCTTACAAATAAATTTTTGAATACTTACTATGCATCATAGATTCAATTTTTTAATCCCTAAAAGCGTGTTTTGTAAAACATTCAGGTTTGGGGGCGTACACATGCGCAACGACTTTCATTTGAAAACGTGTTAGTATATAACACTTTTATTTGAAGTGTGCCCGATTAAAACCACGCCCATTTGAGGTGTGTCCGGTTAAAAACCACGCCCATTTGAGGCGTGTCGTTTAAAAATGCACCCAATTGAGGATGCGTTCTTCAAAAACCACGCCCATTTGAGGTGTGTTCGGTTAAGACAACGCCCATTTGAGGAGTGTCGTTTAAAAATGCACCCAATTGAGGATGTGTTCTTCAAAAACCACGCCCATTTGAGGAGTGTCGTTTAAAAATGCACCCAATTGAGGATGTGTTCTTCAGAAACCACGCCTATTTAGGTTGTGTCTGGATTAAGCTACGCCCATTTAGGACGATAATTTTTTAGACCACACCTATTTCGGCGAGTTTCTCCAAGACAACATTTATGCAATGTTTGTGTTAAGCCACGCCCACTGGTGGGTCTGACTGGAAAGACCACACCCCCTGGGGCGTATCTACACAAAACCACGCCCTCCCCGGAGAATTTTCACGAAACCACACCTACTTGATTGTGCCCAATTCCTCTTTCTTTCACAAACCAATACAATTATCGAAACAAAAGAAATCTATTTTAAAATATTTTCTTCTTATTCACAAATCAATACGATTTTCAAAAAAAAGAATTCTATTTGAAAAGATTTTCTTCTTATTCAGTATTGTGTGTTCGACTTGCGTTTTTCAATCACGTCCACAAACTCACGCATTCTCTAATAAAAAATAATTTTATTTGGTTTTTAAATCCCGGAGTATAGCTGTCGCTGAAATCAATTGCACATAGATCAGTCGGTGATTTAAATGTAAATTCGAGTAAGTTTTATGTTGCACGCCTATAATGCTTTTGAATACTTTAGGTATGGACAGTGATTTTTTTATGCTTCTTTTTTCTATATAAGACAGAGAAGAATGGAGTGCATGTCAAGTGAGTTCTAATCTTGGCAGAATGAAAGACCGGAAGCGACAGACAAGCTGAATAGGAAATAAGGAACTGAGCGCACACGTTTGCTGGATAGAAAATGCACATTGGCTTTTGTGAACTCACACGCGGTTTGAAAGCCTCTGGGAAGAAGCTCTTACGTTTATCGTAATTGCATCTCGTGGTTTTGCGTTCAGCTCTCCCTTACGAACAAACTCGCACTTTGCCTCTGACAAAGTTGCCAAATTAGTGATGCTACTCTGGCTATAAAGAGGTGTTTTTCAATTTTTTTCCACCATCGTTTAATCCCTTTTAAAATTAAAATATTAAAGTTTTCTAAAAGTGAAATGTGCTTTTTTTTTTTACTTCCACGTTGGAATTTTTAGCTCTAAATTTCTCTTTTGAACATTGCCGACACTCTGATGAGTCCGAATGCAGGATATATTGATTTAATCATTTTCCTATATTTTCTCGAGGGTGTTTCTTTTTCTCAAAAGTCTTGCAAACGAGGTTAAAATCGATCACTAAGTCAATTCCTGCTCTGCAAGGAATTTTCTGTTACGAGAAGAGTACTTATTTGCCCTGCTGATGCAAACGAGGCCTTTTGTGCTTGCAAACGAATTCAGGGATAAAGCAAGTTGACGGCGGAAGGAAAACGTGAACGCGGACGACGCCAGGAGATAGCACGAGCTGATTAGATACGTCTCTGAAAAGCGATGTCGTACAACTCTCAATAGTAAGTCAGAGTTACTTAATCCACATTTACATTTCTTACCACGCAAAATGTAATACTGTGTATTCAAACTTTCAAACAATTCGCAATAATATCTACATTTCGTATAACCGCGAACCAAAATCCCGGAGGCTGTTAATTAAAAAGAAAATTTAAGTTAGACACTAGATTTTTAGAAATTAGGGTAACGAAATGATTTCGATTTAAGCTCAGAAAATAAGTAACAGAAGATTGAACCAACGAAGTTGTAAAGAAAGCTGCAAGTGTATCAATTTTTGCTCATTTTTTGAGCGTGACTTGAAAAGGACACGCCTTCATTTGAGGCAGAGAGTTTAAAAGGCCGCCCACTTTGAAGGCGGAGCCTAAAAAAGTTGGGGCGGTGCTTATAAAGTAACGTCCGCCTTTCGTCTGTCGGAGAACAATCATTCAAGAGACATAGGTTTAAAAGATGCCCATTTTAAGTAAATGAAAAAAGCGTTGTCTTATAAACATACGTTGGAGAAGGCGTGGTTCAAAATGCATGCGATCTAGGTGGGTGTCGCAGACACACCCAAGTAAGCCACGCCTAAAAGTAGGTTTGATCTTACAAATACTACACCTAAGTGGGATTGGCCTTGCAAACGCCACGCCCAAGTGGGTGTGATCTTGTAAAACCACATCTATTCTTTTAAAAGCCCCGCCCAAGTGGGTGTGGTCTATCAACACCACACCTACTATTTTAAAGGCCACGCCCAAGAGGGTGTGGTTTATCAACACCACACCTTCTCTTTTAAAAGCCCAAGTGGGTGTGGTCTACCAGTACCACACCTACTCTTTTTAAAGCCACGTCCAAGTGGGTGTGGTTTATCAACACCACACCTACTCTTTTAAAATCAACGTTCAAGTGGGTGTGGTTTATCAACACCAAACCTACTCTTTTAAAATCCACGCCCAAGTGGGTGTGACCTATCAACACCACACCTATTCTTTTAAAAGCCTCGCTTAAGTGGGTGTGGTTTATCAACACCACACCTACTATTTTAAAGGCCACGCCCAAGAGGGTGTGGTTTATCAACACCACACCTTCTCTTTTAAAACCCACGCCCAAGTGGGTGTGGTCTATCAACACCACACCTTCTCTTTTAAAACGCACGCCCAAGTGGGTGTGGTCTACCAGTACTGTGATCTTATAAAACCACACCTATTTTTTAAAAAGCCACGTCCAAGTGGGTGTGGTCTATCAACACCACACCTACTCTTTTAAAATCCACGCCCAAGTGGGTGTGATCTATCAACACCACACCTATTCTTCTAAAGGCCACGCCCAAGTAGGTGTGATTTTGTAAAACCACAGCTATTCTTTTAAAAGCCACGCCCAAGTGGGTGTGTTCTTATAAAACCACACCTATTTTTTAAAAAGCCACGCCCTAGTCTTATAAAGCAGACCAACAAAGCAGGTGTGGTCTTTTGAAAAGAAAAGAAAGTTTTCCAAATCAAGATAAAATCGATTAACAGAATATTGTATCCAAGTTGAAGCAGAACACTTTAAAGTTGTTTTCGATTTTCTGGGAGTGCAGAATTGATTGCAAAGTAAATCTTGTCCGGGTGACAGCCGGTAGGAAAGTTTCTTTCCTAGGTTAGTTTTGAGGGCAAAGAGGGCTGTATTAAGGTGGGGAAGTTGTACGTCTTTCGGGTCGACATACAATTTCGTTAGTTTGCAACAAGCGGTAACCAAGCATGTGCTTGTATTACAGAGTAGCCAGGTAATTACCGTAAGTGTTACTTTGTTAAGTTGTGCGAATTTATGAGACACAACGTTATCGTTACTGTACACATTCCCCCAAGATATTTTCTTACCTCGTGAAACTGATATCTATGATTAATTTCCTACCATCTAGATGGAAATGTTCCTTACAAATGACTTAATTATCCTGACAATTAGCATTCTATTTTGCATTCTTCGTTCTGGCTTCCATTCAGTTAAATGAAATTTATCATCTCCAGAGGGGAGACAATTTATCATTTTGGGATTTGGATACCGTGATCTGTAAATTGCGGTTATCTGAAAGAAATGATCTGTAATTTATGATGCGCTATCTGCGAGTTAGAATCTATGAGCCGGAATCTATAACTTAAGGGATGAAATGTGCAACCTGCAGAATATTATCTATAATCTAGAAGATATAGCTCACAACCTGAAAGTTTAATTTCAAGCTACAACAACTTGCGAACAACCTTTGATTTATTACCAACAAACTGTAAACCACCAACAACTGTTAGAATATAGAACCTTTGTATATACACAACAAACAAACTTTCCTTTACAATACGTATATAGTGAAAAGACATTGAATTTTAAAATTTAATCAAAGCAGAATTCAGTAAAGCACGAGAAGTTGGACAAAAAGCTGTCGTGCACATAAAAAATTGATGGTTAGTCTCTTAAAAATCTTAAAAAATTGATTGGTCTCTTGTATAAGAGTCATTGTCTTGTCTCTTGTATTAATATTCAGAAACGAAAAACAAAAAAGGGGGTTTCGGAGAAGGTGTACAGTTTGAGAAAAGAGTAATAAAAACGTGCTTAACGGGCCATTAAGCAACCCATAAAAAAGAGTAAAGTTATCCCACCATTATGCAAAATTGCATTACTCCCTGGCTTTATGTCTGTAAAGCGGGTGTGTTAAGGTAAAAATGTATGTATGTGTGTGGGGGCACTAACACCGACTAAGGACGTAGTCCTAGTCCGGAGTATTCGTTTTTACTCTTCTCGACTACATTCTGAGAGGATAAATTTAACGAGGAAATATTGAACGAGAAAATATTGACCCAATAGAAAATAGCCCAAAGTTAGCAAAGAGCGTTGCATAAATTTTTATTCGATATTGTAATTCGTAGCTATGATTAGTATCACCAACAGGAAATATTTTATTGAAGGGTAAAGAATTTCCTTTTTTTTTATTGCAAAGAAAGGAAATATTTTATTTTTCAATCTCACTTTTTCTGTTCTAAAAATTACAACACTTTTTGCTACCTCATAGGGAAGCCTTGTTTTTATTTCACTGCGTGAAAAAAACTAGTGCTACAGTGTTTGGAAGAGGGCGGATCAAATTGTGGTGACGCCCAGAGGCTGTCTATTGTCAGAAGAAAAAAATTTCATCCAATTGCGTTAAAAAATTTGTCTCGGGGCGTCAAATGTAAGGGTCGGCACTGACATTTCAAAATTCTCGTGATGCTTTCCAGAATTAGTAACGAAGGGAATAAAAAAAATTGTGAGAGAAAAAGGAAGGTTGAAGGAGAAAAGTGGAATTGAAGTCTGAAAGAAACGAATCTTGATTAATGGTGCAAGTTTCCACACCCCTCCTTAACCTCCATAGTGTCTCCCACTTGCAATCATTTCCACCCACCATTCATCGACACTGAGCAGAATTTTTAACGTTCCAATAATGTATTAAAATTCACACTGGTTTATGGATTATTTTGTTTTCCGTTTAATTGCAGGCTCAAGAGAACGAATAATAATTGTTAGATTTATTTTACGGGAACAAAGTGGTCTTAGGGGTGAAATTGTCTAAAAGTTGTAAAAGCGTACATTCTAATGCAACGTTTCGTAAAAAAAATATATTCTTTTTATAATGAAATACTTTTTTATATAATGCTTGTAAACTACGCCCTAACCGAAGCCACGCCTTCTTGGAAAGTACGCCCTAATCAAAACCACGCCTTCTTGGAAACTACGCCCTAACCTAAGCCACGCCTTCTTGGAAAGTACGCCCTAATCGAAGCCACGCCTTCTTGGAAACTACGCCCTAACCTAAGCCACGCCTTCTTGGAAAGTACGCCCTAATCGAAGCCACGCCCTCTTGGAAACTACGCCCTAACCTAAGCCACGCCTTCTGGTAAAGTACGCCCTAATCGAATCCACGCCTTCTTGGAAACTAAGCCCTAATCAAAGCCACGCCTTCTAGGAAACTATGCCCTAATCAAAGCCACGCCTTCTAGGAAACTATGCCCTCTTGGTCATGAAAACTTTTTGGATGCCATCCCCTCTTTAAAACATCTTGCATGTTTGGAACAACTTTTAGTGTCAGATTGCCGTGGCAATGTCATATATTTGTTCTAAAAAAAATCTTAACGAAAGTAGATTAATCCAGTTTGTGTATGAGCAGTTGGCGCGCATAAATTGTTCCAAAAAGGAAAAAGATGGATAATAAATTTGGGCTTTTTGTAACCGGAAAGGCAGAGGTTGGTTAAAGTGACTGTGCCTTGGAGGCTAGATTAACATCGCACGCTACAGCTTTATGGGCTAGCTTCCTCTTCGCCCAGAGCAAACATTCTTGAATCCAGAAGCTCGAAAGGGAATTTCTTTGAGATAAGAAATGCGGATTAAAGCACCGTTTTAAGCATATACTGATCCCTCTAATACCAAGAGACTAAACTTTTTTCTCTCGAGTACAATCGAGAAGCAAGTATAATGAACCAAGAAAGGAATCAAGTAGGTACTCTTTTAACTTACCCGCACTTGAGGGAGACAAAATTCTTTAAAAATGTACAAGCTGCTGTCACATTTAAAATAAATTTCATGAAAATAAAGACATAAATAGATTACCTTAAAGTTTCCAACAGCATGAGCTCCATCATAAATATAAAGGTGGTCGTTGCAGTCGAGTTGGAGTCGATCGAACCTGAGCATAAATCTTTGAAGGATGCTGTGCGTTTGAAACGTGATGGCACAATCGAGATTTCTCTCGTTTTGTGATGTCAGTACTGCGCCATCTATCTTCCTGTAAAGATCTCGCAGAAAGTGATTTTTGCAGACCTCGTTCATTTGATCTGAAACAAAAAATTAATAAATATTAGTTTCATGAAATTAACACGGGTTTCAAAAATGCACGCTGGAAATCACACACTTCTTGAAAATCACGCCTAATTGAAATCCACACCCATTTTTGAAACTACGCCTACTTGAAATCCACACCCATTTTTGAAACCACGCCTACTTGAAATTCACACCCTTTTTGGAAACCTCGCCTACTTGAAATCCACACCCTTTTGAAATCCACGCCCACTTGAAATCCACACCCATTTTTGAAACCACGCCCACTTGAAATCCACACCCATTTTTGAAACCACGCCCACTTGAAATCCACACCCTTTTGAAATTCACGCCCATTTGAAATCCACACCCACTTTGAAACCACGCCCTTTTTAGAAACCACGCCTACTTGAAATCTACGCCCTTTTTGGAAGCCACACCCTTTTAGAAACCACGCCCACTTGAAACCCACACCCTTTTTGGAAACCACGCCTTATAATAGACTACACCTACTTTGCGACTGCGCCTATTTGGAATCCATGTCTTCATTTAAAAACATGCCTTTTGAGGCTACGCCCACTTAGAACCACCCACTTCTTTTGAGATCATTACTTTTTTCAAAATTAGATCTGTTTGGAATTTTTAACTTTTTGTGGTCCTGCAAAATTTGCATAATCTACCTTTATAAAAGTAACGATTAATTTATCCACATTTCTCAAGTTTAATTTAATTTACAAAATTTCTTTCAAAGCGAAATTTAATTTAGAACGCTCACTCAGCCTTGAAAAAAATTCTATTTACCCTAGAATCTCGATTTGAAAACCTAATGATTCGCAGCCGATTTGAATTGAAATTTCGCTCCAATAAAATCCATCGGGAAATGCCCTTTCGCGTTGATGCCATTTTCTACACTTGAGTTTTAACTTTCTTTTTTCAATTTCTCTTCTCAGAAGAAGTTAGTTTTGTAATCATCGCTATTAACCCGGCTCATTGACTTGAAATATTTTCTCAGGAGAAAAATTGAATTATGGAATCATTATTTTCCTTAAAATTTAAACTTTTGATTGTAAATAAAAATGTATATTTCATTAAAAAGGAAATAGAAATTGTAAGAATGTAAGAAAAAAAACTTTTAAAAAAGTCACGAAGCTTAAAGATCCTATTCTTTCAGAAGAATGGGCAGAAAGAAAGGGACTTTTGGCTAATGGGATTCAATTTTATAATTTACTTGTAATTCCTGAAAGGAAATAGAACTCATTTTTATCATTTCAAATCCCTTGATAGAATTTGTGAGAAGAATTATCTAATCGATTGGCAGCCGATTGATCCGTACTTCATCCGGAGATAATGGAAGGATCGTCCGAGACTCAGGGTATACGACGATTAACTTCAGTCTGGTGCATCGAGAACGAGGGGTTGTTGAGAGAACGTCAAGAGACGAAAGTTCTCATCTCTAGACAAAGTTATCCTGGCCGTATCGTCCCATCGAGGATTACTTGGCGAGAACGCTGCCGAGTTCGATCCCAATCGAATACTCGAGAAAATCCCCAGGGACCACGCTACTAGCTTTACTTCCTGTATCAAGAGAGGAAATCTCCTGGACCCGGCGGTAATTCCACCCAAAAAAATGCTCGAACCCAAAGAGAAATGAAATTTTCCAATCGATTCCAGGAATCCAGGGATTACGTACAAAAAACGTTGCGAAAAAACATGAGACTTGATCTCTTTTAAATTCTCAACAGAATAGTATTTGTGAGAAATAAAATTTCGATGAAATTATTTCGAGAGCAAAATAATGTCAAGGTAGAGAGTAAAGTCAGAGCTTCAGAAACGATTTTATCAAGTGTGGATTAAAAAGACACGCCCACTGTAGAGGAGGTATTTTAAAGCCACGCCTACTTGCAGGGCGAATTTTATTTAAGACAACCCGCTTTCAAGGCGGGAACTACGAGATGCGCCTACTTAGAGGCGTGTCTTTCCAAAAAATACGCCTACTTAGAAACGTGTCTTTCAAAATAAACGCCTACTTAGAGGCGTGACTTTCAAAAAACTGCGCCTACTTAGAGGCGTGTATTTCAAAAAAACTGCGCCTACTTACAGGCGTGACTTTCAAAAAACTGCGCCTACTTAGAGGCGTGTCTTTCCAAAAAACAAGCCTACTTAGAAACGTGTCTTTCAAAATAAACGCCTACTTAGAGGCGTGACTTTCAAAAAACTGCGCCTACTTAGAGGCACTGCGCCTACTTAGAGGCGTGTCTTTAAAAAAACGCGCCTACTTAGAGGCGTGACTTTCAAAAAACTGCGCCTACTTAGAGGCGTGTCTTTCCAAAAAATACGCCTACTTAGAGGCGCGTCTTTCCAAAAAATACACCTACTTAGAGGCGTGTCTTTAAAAAAAACGCGCCTACTTAGAGGCGTGTCTTTTCAAAAAATACGCCTACTTAGAAACGTGTTTTTCAAAATAAACGCCTACTTAGAGGCGTGTCTTTCAAAAAAATGCGCCTACTTAGAGACGTGTCTTTCAAAAAATACGCATACTTAGAGGCGTGTCTATCAAAAGATGCGCCTACTTAGAAACGTGTCTTTCAAAATAAACGCCTACTTAGAGGCGTGTCTATCAAAAGATGCGCCTACTTAGAAACGTGTCTTTCAAAATAAACGCCTACTTAGAGGCGTGACTTCCAAAAAAATGCGCCTACTTAGAGGCGTGTCTTTCAAAAAATACGCCTACTTAGAGGCGTGTCTGTCAAAAGATACGCCTACTTAGAAACGTGTCTTTCAAAATAAACGCCTACTTAGAGGCGTGTCTTTCAAAAAATACGCCTACTTTAATGTGATTCTTTGCAATGAAACAGCCACTGTGAAAAGGTGTTAAAGAACGCCCATTATAAAGGTGTTTTATAACAAAGGAAGCCTAAATAAATAACGCCGAAATAAGTAGCCTAAATAAATAGGAAGCCTTCTATTAAATAACGCCTTTTTCGATGCTGAAGAGGAGAAACTTTAGAGTCATGTCTAATTAAGAACTGCTAACTACTTAGTGTCGGCGCTTTTAAAAAACGCCCCCTTTCTGGGCATGTCTTTCTAAGGAATCTTCTTAAAAGCAGCGCTTATAAAGACACGCCTATTTTGGAGGTGTATCTTTTAAGAGAACGTCCTTAAAGGCGGTGCAAAGAAAGTAACACCCACAGATACTAGAAAGAAGAAAGAGGCGTTTCTTTCAAAGAACGCCCTCAAAGGCGGCGTATATAAAGTAACACCCTCAAAGGCGGTGTATATAAGGGAACGCCCTCAAAGGCGGTGTATATAAAGTAACACCCTCAAAGGCGGCGTATATAAGGGAACGTCCTCAAAGGCGGTGTATATAAAGTAACACCCTCAAAGGCGGTGTATATAAGGGAACGCCCTCAAAGGTGGCGTATATAAAGTAACACCCTTAAAGGCGGCGTATATAAGGGAACGCCCTCAAAGGCGGTGTATATATGGGAACGCCCCCTAAGGCGGTGTGTATAAGGGAACGCCCCCAATGGCGGTATATATAAGGGAACGCCCACATTTAAGACCTGACTTTTAAAAATTCAAACATAATACCAATTTCTCGTATTTATTACCGTCTGAAAGGATCATCAAATCAAAAATCATGGGATTTTACGGAGATGGGAAAGTTTTTGCGTGTTATTTGCAGGGACAACTAAATTTTTGAGTACTAGTTAAAATGTTAGATTGAAGTAAGAAGTTGACAAGAAGCCTGGCGCCAGGAAAGTTTATATTCTCTTTAATAGAAGAGAAGTTTGGGGGGAGGATTGATGTAGCCTAGAGGGAGGCTTCCTGTGGCACGTTACTGGGATCAGAGACCCTGTAAAAATGACAAGGTAGAATCGAGTCGACGATGGGCAGACGATGGCTGTGTCGAGTCTCTTTGGCCGCGGGCCGTACGTTACTGCCCTGCACCCTTTGCCACTGCCTACCGTGCCAACCACCCCAAACCACCTTTTCTATCCTTCCCTATACACACTGGCCGTCTCTCCCTTCTTCCTTCAGCCCCGACCACCCTTACCATTTCCCTCCCCTCGCCCCAACCAACCTCAGCCTAGTCATCCACCCTTCTGCTTCTCTTCCATCCCCTGCCTCATTCCACCCTCGTGCTCTCGCCGATGTAAGCCCGCGGCGATCAATATTACTCACTTCAGAGTCTCAAACCGTTGCCGCTTACCGTCTACGCAGAGCCGCTCTTCCAATTCCAATTAATTGACAATTTAGACGCAGAATATGTCGACTAATTATCTCACTTTATCCTTAAATATACTTCTCTTTACAAGCCTGTGTCTTTTCATAAAAAAATTATAATTCTTTTCCTTCTTTTTTCATACAGGAAATAATTTTCTTACGCAAAATTTGTTCAACACTTTGAATCAAGGAAACTTTTTAATAAGCAAAATTTCTGCAATATTTTTTTTATCCATATATTACGTAACGCTTTTTTTGAAAAAATTTTGACCCTCCTAGTAACGCACTACTGCATACATTAGCGCCATTTTTTGTACATATCGTAACAAAGAGTTTGACCCCCCCCCCCCTCTAAGCGTTACGTAGTGTATGCATGGCCCCAAAGTAAATTAAACAAATGAAGAAAAAATTTTAAATTACCCTTCAAATTAAATAAAGAAAAAGTTGATGTGTAAGGTTATTTTATTTAATGCCAATCTTTTCGATTATGTTTTTATCATGGATTTTATTCTCAAGTCGGTCATCTAAAGTGTACTTAAAATTTATGTTTAATTAATTTCAATTACATTAAAGGGTACGTTTTTTACTTTATCAATTTTTAACCTTTGGAAATACTCATTCAGTCTTCAGGGATAAATTTTTTTTTAATTTTCGTACAAATTATTGTAGTCAATGTACATTTTCTTATAGAAAGCAATAAAGAGTAGATAAATAATTATTTTCTTCATTTTGTATTCATGAATTTTCATTTTATTTTTATTTTCACATTTTATTTTTTTTATTTTTCATTTTATTCTTTTTATTTTTACATTTATTGTTTTTATTTTTACATTCTCGTAAAAAATGATAGTGTATTCAAAATGTGCGATTTTTTACATTTATTTTTTTTATTTTTACATTTTATTTTGTTTATTTTTACATTTATTTTATTATTTTTATATTTTTTTTATTTTATTTTTATATTTTTTTTATTTTATTTTAAAATTTTTTTTATTTTATTTTTAAATTTTATTTTTTTTATTTTCTAAAAAATATTTAAAAGTTTTTAATACACTTGTTTTACTTGAGAAAAATAAAGTCAAGTTTAGCACGTTAGTTGGATTTATTTCACGTTCATAATATTATGTAGGTTTTTTTCGTTCGGAGAAGTGGGTAAAAAGCATTTTTGGCTCGTCATGCTTTGATGAGATCACAACCGAAGGGGAAGAAAGCCCCTGCAGGGATTGTT
>WNHD01009047.1:0-12543 GCA_011057455.1 Ganaspis sp. Gsp50
TAAACATTTAATTTAAATGTTTACTAAAGCTTTAAATTAAAGCTTGCCTAAAGCTTAAAATGCAAGCTTTAGGCAAGCTTGCCGATAAACATTTAATGATAAAGGACATTTAAATCTTTACGCAAGCTTGTCTAAAGCTTACAATTAAATCTTGCGAACCTTGCACTTAAAGCTTGCCTAAAATAATTAATTTTTAAGGCATTAAAAAATTGCCTCTTATTTTATTATAATAACGTTGAAATTACTTAAGAATATCAGATATTTGGGCTTAAACTGAAATGAGTTTATCAAAATTCAATTATCATCTGGCTAAGGCTGAAATAGCAAACAGAAATTCGAGAAATATTTGTTGGTGATAAAATTTAATTAAGGGGATGAATGACTATTATCTTTCGATCACTGTTATTGGACGCGTAATAAATAGAGAAAAAGCTCTTCTATCTCTGCGTGTGCTTTTATTTATACAGCAGGGTGAGCTTATCTTCTTACTTAATATTTATTTTCACAATTTTCTTTAGTTATTGTAGCAAATAAGAAAGTATTATATTCTTAATAAACAGAAAAAGTCTATGAAACTTTTTAATGAAAAAAATACAGAGATTCTAAGTATAACTGAATTGCAATAGAATTTTAAACTTAACTGAAAACATTAATCTACATGTATTACAATATAATTTATGTAGGTACACACGAATCAAAATTTAATCCTACCTTCAGGCTAAATTGATTCAAAATGTATTATATTCATCATATTATCGTTTTTTATCATATAGTCCAATTCTAAAATCCAATTTTGAATATTTTTACTTATCGATCATATATCACAATTAATTTCAAAATGAACCAGGACTTATTTAAGATTATTTTATGTGAATTTAATTTTGAATATGTAAGGGATAATCGATAAATAGACAAAAAAAACTGATAATTATAGTAAGAAAAGAATAATTCAGACTCTGTGAACCGCAATTTATTTAAAGAAATGAAGCTCTTTAAAAAAGCTCTGTTCATTATTTCGTTCTTTTGTTGAAATATTGAATATTTTCTACGTTACAATTTTTTGTAAAAATTATTTTTGCTTGTATCAAATTTCAAAAGGACAAAGAGTTTCTCATTAATAATGCACTTTTGTATAAATAGTATATTATAACTTTTCAAATTTTGCATTAAACAAATTTTCTATACTATATATTACGATTCTTGACCTTTACCTATTTAATTATTTAAATTTTTGATTTCACGAAAATGGCATTAATCATAAATAAATGAGGGAAAATATCTGGATTTATGAGTTGGCGGTTAATTTAAACGGAAGTATATTCAGATTACTCTGCATTTAAGTTAATTTTAGTTAAAATTGACCACGAAATTATAAATTCCTGATGCATTCATTCATTGTTAGTTCAACGCTAGATTTAATTATAATATGTATACGGTTAATAACAGTAAAAGCCATTTGATCAAAAATATTTTTTAAGCTAAATATTCAATTGTAGTTTAATTTATATTTAACAATATTATACAATTATACTTTGTTAAACATGCACGTCACTGCGCGTGGAATTTGCTTTTAAAGTTTATAATTTTCCAAATATTGTCTTATGTTAATAAATAAGTACATTCTTTCGAATTATGAGCGCTGTGTTATTAAAGACCGTTTTTTAATTATTATTCTTTACGATAAGCTTACAAATTTTATGCACATTTTCCAAATTGACTAAAATGAAAACAAGATTCTTATTTTCAGTTTAATGTCTTTATGAATTGATTAATTTTCAAACAATTTGCCACAATAGTTATAAAAGTACTTTTATTTACAAATGAAGTTAAAATTAACTTCCGAATAATTTTATTCTCGTTTTCAAGAGAAGAAAAATATGTAATTTTCTTGTGGAGAAAACTTTTTATGCAGTTTACAGAGACAATATTCCTATGAATGATTGTCTTTTGTAGAAAGAAGAATCGAAAACAAGGTAGTAATCGAAGTGTGGGTGCTTACGCAAACAGGAAACTTTTCCTCTCTTCAAAAATAAACCATTAATTTGCAAGATGAATGAGAATACACGAAGAGGTTAAAACTTAATTTAATTTTGATCAAACGCACAAAGTTCTTGATTCAACAAAGAATGGATAAACAAAATTTAATTTTAGACTACTATTATTGTGTCTACATTATTAAGTTGGTGTATTTGTTATCAATTTCAGTTTTATAAAAGAATCGAGCATTTAGGAAACATTTCAAAGCTGTCACTAAAGCGAAAATTGTTTCTAAAGATGTTTGATTAATTATAAAGTTTCACAAGTTAATTATTATTAATTTGTGAGCTCAAGAGTTTATTTTTCTAAAAATAATGAAACTTGTAAAGAATTTGAAGTATTTCTAATACCGAAAGAAAGTTTTCCGATTAACAGTTTTGCTATCTACTCCGCTCAAGTGAACAACTCGTCAGTTATCCTAAGATGCTTCATACTGAAAATTTGTTCTGACAGTTTTCAAAATGTCTAGATTACTTATAAATTCGATATTTCAGGCGAAATCTTCCACCGTTTATTAAAAATAATCTAATCAGAGAAGCAAACTGTAGATTAAAATATCTAAAAGGTAATTATTAAAATGTAATACAGTTAGCAATATTGATGCTTACATTTAGCGTGTAGAAATTTATTTATCTATTTACATGTAAACGGATTACAAAAAAGACCCTTTTGTGCAATGTACTCATATCAAGTTATTTTAATAAATCCTTATATTAATAATAATGCAATTATACAAAATATATGAAAGAAAGAATTGCTAGGCTATATTATTATTAATATCGCAGAATAACGCGCGCAAATCCATGTAGGGAATTTGACCAAAGACGGTGAAAAGAAATTTATTTTGCTTGGAGTTTGATTGACCTCTTTAGAAATATATTGCATTAAGTACAGAATGTTCATAATAATTAGTCCTACTGTTGCTGAGTTTGAACAGCGTAAAGTTCCTTACTCGTCTTGTTAAAACATAAAAGTATATGCGAAACAGAATATCGGAGCTGTTAACAAAATCATTAATAATTTTAAATAAAAATTGCATACCAGCAAATACAAAATCTACAGGGAATTTAGAAAAATTTATCTTTTAGGTAACAAGATTTAGGTAACAATGATTTCTAAAGATCTTGTTGACAATAAAGGTGCGCTATTCATCTTTTTACAGAAAATAATACTGTTCAACTCAAGAGAAAACATAGACTAGTTGAAAAATAACAAACTTTACGGTCGTTGCTGATTCTCAATACATATAAAAATAAAAGCAACTTCATAAATCTTGCATACTTTCGAAAAGATTTTGGAATCGAAGCTCACTGAAGATTTTTCGCTACTTTTCAATGTCCATAATACGTTATATTGAAGAAGCTCTCAATCGAGAAACAGGATTCTTTAGTTTGCAACAAATTCCATATCAATCGTTCAAGAATATTTCTCAGAATGTGATTTTCAAAAATAAATTATTTAATACTTTAATCCTTTGTCTGATAGTCAAAAACATGATTTTGAATAAAAATTTCACAAAAGCAGTTCTTGACGCACACGGAAAAAATATTTTTGTTTTGTTCCTGATAACAAAAATAATGAAAATCTTTCTATGCCAAGTTTCGAGTGAATTCTATCAATGAGATTATTAATTTCAAAACAAGTTAGATTACAAACATAATTAGCGACTTTCAGAAAATGTTTTTCTTAAGCACAAGACAATCTACTACAAGTGTGAATTTCTTCCGAATAAAGAGCAAAATTGCAGTAGTTAAATTTCCTGATAGATAAATAATTCAAGCAGAAGTTCTCTTTACGCATGAAAGCCGAAAGAAAGACATCAATACTAATCATCTCAATATTTCAAAAGAAAATGCTATCTTGACAGGAGAATAGCTTTCTTATCCCCATCCTCAGATGTATGTATTTGAATATCCTTTCGTGCAGTAGAGTAGCAAAGTCTGGTCGTCTTCATATTTTTAGGAAAGAGAAGAAATGTCTCTCTCTTGCAAAAATGTCTCGAGACACATATGTGTATCGTTCATAGTTGACATATTCGGTTTTTATCTGAGGAGAGGGGGAAAGACAAAGGAAACACGATTACTCATGGGTATAGAGAGAACGAGAGTTTGAATTGAAACATGGGGACAAAAGTTCTATGCACCTGTGCAAGTGACAGCAATGCAGAGGATCAGTAACGAAACCTGGAATTTCCCACGTGTCAGCATTGTCTTTTGCCCAGGGAGAGTAAAAAAAATTCTTGTCAGAACGTAACACCGCTGAGCAAGGAGGTACAAGGCCGCACCGAGGGAAATCCATTTTTTACGGCCCCATGAAATTGCTATAGATACGCGCTTCATTGTTCTTTATCGCATTATAAGTTCTATCGGCGGATCATCTCACTCGACTCACGTGCCTCTTTTTTACCTTCTTCACAAAAGAACATTTTTTTTAAGAGATCATAGCCATTTTTATGGACTTCATATTGTGTCCGAGAGCAGTTTTCTGAAAAGAAATATTGTTTATAAAATACTAATAAAGGAATACCGTACTCAATCTTCCGTATTCTGAACAAGGAAATGTATATAAGTCGGAGATGATTAAAATATGAGCACGCACATAAAGAAACCGGGTAATTGTTAATAACAACTGTAGAAATTATAGCGAAAATAAAATTTTTAATGTTTCAAAAAAGAGAAGATGTAATGAAAGAAATACTCATTTATTAATAAGGTAGAATTAAATGCATTTAATTCTACATGTAGAAGGAAAGTAATATATTTTAGAAACTTGCTTAATTGTACTGATTTGTCTGTATTTATAAGGCTCTGTATTTTTCACTGGTCAGATCACAGCTAATTTGTAATTCAATAATATGCTTTTAAGAGGAAAATTGTTAACGCTTCGAACGTGTACAAAATAAATTTTTGCGATTTGTTGCGTTGGCGTAACTTGAAAAAGGAATAACCATAATTATTCCGACTTTAGACAGTTGTTTAAAGTACCGAAAATCTCAGCCATGTTATTGTACTCTTTACTTCTTTTTGTGTATACTTAATGAATATTGTAACAGATTCAATTATTTAGCGTTAAAATTAAATAAATAACAGAATTGTACATTTTTTTAGAATGATTTAACTATATTTTATAAAATTATTTTCATCAGCCTTTGATTACAATTTTTGTTCCTTTTGTATAAATAATCTTAAAGTCACATTAAACCATAAAAATCATTCACAAATCGAGATTTCAATCACGCATTCTAAAATTCACAATAAAGTGATTCGATTTCCGGCTTTAGATTAATTCAGTTAATTTTTACTGAAATTTTTTATTTTTTAATTTACTTTACTGAAATTCTAAAAAGCACTATTTCACATTTTTTCTGTTTTTAAAACTTTTAAGCAGTTTTTTATTAGTTGCGGAAATTTTGCCAAGTAATTAACTGAAGGCGTTTCTTTCTTTATCGCATTTTAAACAGTGATCCTATTACTCATGGTAATTTAACTGACGTTATTTTGAAAAGTGTTGTGGTTGCTCCGCATAATTGTCTAAAATATTCAAAGAAAACCGAGAAACAAGTACAAACGCCAGAAAGTTCTTACAAGTATAAGAAACTTTTTATAAACTCCCCCTCAACTTGGGCAGAACTTTAAATTTACTTCGAACACGTGCGCATAAATTGCAAGCTTTTGTGTTCCTGTAAGGTAACATTTTTCGTACTAAAACCCGATTCACAACTTTTTATTTTTTTTTTAAAGAAAAAAGTAAAATAAAATAAAATAAGATTAACGTAAAATCCACTTTCATCACACAAAGGAATGTAAACAAAGTGTATCAATGTTAAGCCAAGATTTATGAAAACAAGCACGTTCCAACAAGCGACAACTGGATTAAAAGTATTCCAGATGAAAATCACACTAAGGAGTTGCAGATGAGAGATTTTTAAATTTTAAAAGAGTTTCAACTTTACATCGTTTTTCCATTAAATTACCCTCAAATGGAAAGTTCAACACGAGAATGGAAAAGTTCTTGCTTAAAAATCCTTCTTTTAACCAAGTATTCTTCCGAAACTTTCATTCCGTTATGTTATAAAGCCCGGAAAATAAGAAAACTTTTATTTCCAATCTATTTTTATTTTTCAATAATACATAAATAATTAAATTATGCATATCATTTAATTTAAAGACAGTTGTGTTTCAATCACGAATTAGATATTGACTGTTTGACTTATAATTCAGTGAATTCTCCAATTAATAATTCATCAAAATCTGTGTATTTTTTTCGTTTAATCAATAATTCATTCAGTCAGTGATAATTCAATGAAACAAATATAATTCCCAGTCTTTGGAAATAAACACTTTATTCTCTTTCAATTTCTAATAAAAATAGTATATGTATATAGTATGTATTTGTGTTTCTCCTTTCTATCCTATCCCGATTGCTCCCATCTTTTTATTTTAGCAAGCCTGCTGAAGGATCATTGATTTTAAGAAGTGCCTCTCGACAAAAACCACAACTAATTTGTACTCAATAAAGCTGTCTTAAATATCCTAAATTTTCTTTTTCTACTTTCTCCATAATTCTAAAAATGTTCCTTTAGTTAATAAGACAGGCAATTAAAGTAAAATTTAATATAATTGATTTTACTGTTCTCTTCCGGACGTAACAATAAGAAATATGTCTTCAGGTAAACAGATTTGTGCGAAGTTCGCTTCTGTAAGGTAAAAGGAAAACTCAATAATTTGAACCAAGAACGTTCTTTTTTAATTAAAACCGTGGTTCACAACCATGTCAATAACTCGGAAGTTCGTCGTAGACTGAATTTGGCTTTTTTTAAAACCCTGTGATTCATCTATTAGAATCGTCGCTATCAAATCGTATTAATGACCATTATAATATTCACACTTTCTTTTCGGACCGTAGACTAGAACAAAATGCTTCTTAATTACGCAGAGTTATATTAGATATCAATAACAAATTCCCTTACACCAAAAATTTTAGAAAGGTCTACACTCTTTTAAACAAAAATTAATAACTTACTTTGTGTTTTGCTTTCGTAATACTAGATAGGACGAAAATCTTATTCGACATACATTTCTGTTTGAGAACGAAATTTAAATTTAGCAATAGAGATTGAATTTGAGATTCCCCTAGTTGTGTAAACTTACCACAGTTTAATATTACTTATCGAGTTTCGATCGAAGGGAAAATTGGAAAAACTGACAAGTTTTCGACGAGCGAAAATTTTCTGCTTCAAGATAAGATTCAAATGAAGGTAATTTCTTTTACTACTTTTCCAACTAAAAATAGTTTCAAAATATCGTTTTATTAAGAAAAAATAAATGGTTCTTACAAATCTTGTAAAAGAAGGATTTTTAGAAATGTTCCAATTATTATTGTATTTCGCCGCCTCGACCTCGTAGATCAACAAGTAGTTACGAAGTACTGATTGTCCCGCTTCTATATTTTAAATATAGGAGTTTTTCGCGCCTCCTGTAGGTGTCGTGCCTCCTGTTTCTCCCTGAACCTTCATTACGTTTTTCTGTGCGTTCCTCACAACATCGTGTTATTAATCATGATAATAATAAAAAGTATAATACCTTCTTACACAAACGAAAGTGATTCAGAGAACGATCGGCAATATCAGCGCAAGAAAAAGAAACGCTCCTCAAAACATTATACTAAACGAGAGTTGAAAAGGTTAAAGAAAAAACTAAGGAATAAGTGAAGCGTCAAAAGCGTCATGACAGAAGTTAATCCACACGGAAAGAAGTTTGCACCTAAAAACACGGTGTTGTCACATGAAAACAAGGTTACAAAAAAAGCGCCACCTAGATTTTACGTGATGTAGCGCTCTTCTTTTACGGTGAGTGCACGTATTATTACGATGTCGTCACTCTACTTTTCAGTGATCATCACCGAAAAATCCCGTGCATACACTTCTTTTCTCGATGTTCTACATTCTATTTTAACCTGTCGGTTTATACACTCGTATAGGTGAAACCTTCTTTCCGTGCAGCTCGAGCTCACGATCCAGCTCTACCTCAACATATAGCTTTCAAAGCTGCTGTACGCGGTAGCAGTGTGGGCTCCCTCTCTTAGAGCCGAGAGAAGTGGAACCATCTGTCAGAAGATACTGTCCGCGCAAAGATGTATAACATTGCGTATCATCTCTGCTTATAGGACGGTATCAACGAGTGCTGCGCAGGTCCTTGCTGGTGTCCCGCCAGCAGATTTTTTGGCGTGGGAAAAGGAGGAAGTTTTCCTCCTTTTTAAAGAAAGAAATTCGTCCGTTTATACGGACGAAAATAGACCAAGCAAGGACAGCATCCGCAAAGAAGCGAGGCGAAGGCTCCTAGACAGATGGCAGGAAAGATGGAAGAGGGATAAATCAGGACGATGGACCCATAGTCTGATTAAAATACTCGCCCCCTGGGTAAATAGAGAGTTCGGTGAAGTATCCTTTTATTTAACATAAGCGCTGTCAGGTCACGGGTGTTTTAACTCGTACCTGCAGCGCTTTAAAAAGATTGAAAGCAAAGCGTGTGCTTACTGCGAATCCCCCGAGGATGACGCAGAGCACACCCTCTTTAAATGCAGTAAATGCGACACGGGGAGGCAAGCCTTGTTCTCCGGTGTTAACAGTCAAGTTACATCGAAGAATTTGGTCGAGCTGATGATCCAGTCTCAGGATAACTGGCAGCTGTTTGAGACATTTATCATCTCAATTATGAGAGTTAAGGATCTCGATGACCACAACAATCGTGAATAGATTTCTTTCTTTCTTATTTATTTATTTTATATATTTATTTCTTTCTTTTTGTGTTTTAATTTTTTTTTGTCTTAATTTATTTATTTACATGTTTTATTGTAATTTTTACTGTCCTTATACAATTCAAACCTTTTTGACTTGTTTTAACCTTTTGACTTTGCTTATTTTTATTTTTTTTAATTTGTTGTAACGTCCTTTTGCCGATTATTTTATTTTATCTTATCTATTTACGCAGGAATGCCGCAGAAACGGACGAAGTCGCTACGGTGACAGGGATGGAGCGCCATTCTTGAAGGCTAAAGTTTTCTGACAGTTCCGAGGGTGGATAAGGACTCCAATAGAAGGGTTTTGGGTTTTTAGTGGGTCGGGCCCGGCCGGTAGAAGTTCGCCGGTTATTTTTTATTTATATTTTTGGTTTACCAACCTCACATATCCTAGGATTCGGCCCCGAGGGATCTGTATGCAGATTTTCTCAAACATCCCCTAAGCAAAAAAGCAAAAAAACAAAAACAAAAGAAAATAACGAAAGCGAGTGTTCTAATAGCTTTCTAAATTGTCTCAGATACATGATCTTCAAAAGATAGATCATTCCGGAGTAAAACCCCAAACTCGCGAATCTGTGTCATTCTCTCAAGTTATTAATTACCAATGCAATATACATACTCAATACTTAATTTTTTCAGTGTAAAGGATATTGAAAAACATTCTTTAACATTTAATGACATTCTATTAATCAAACACCAACTTTGTAGTCGATTTAAATCATCTTGTAAACGAATGCAATCTAATAATGGTCGAATGTTTAAGTAAATTTTTAAATCGTCTGCAAAAAGTTGGAAAATACAATGCAGAAAAATTGATTTAATGTCGTTCGCACACAATATAAATATGAGAAATCACAGATTCGAGCCCTGAGGAACACCAGACGAAGCTATACATTCTTTTGAGTAGAACCGTTTGTGTTCTATCTGTTAAATAACTGTAGACCCAATTAGCCAACTGAAAAAATATATCCAAAATGATAAAAGTTTATTTTTAAGTATGCCATGATTACTTTTGTCAAACGCCTTCGAAAAATCTGTATAAATCGCATCTTCTTAAATGTCTAAGTCTATATTTTTAAACAACTCAATTGTATAAATACATAAATTATTTCAAACTGAACGACCCTTTATGAGCCCATGTTGTTCATTAATAATTAAATTAGAACAAGCATAGAGTAGAAAGTCGTAAAGAATATTTTCAAAGATTTTAGAAAAAGTACTTAAAAGTGTAATAAGCTTGTAATGTTTTACATTACACCTATCACCGTCTTTATAAACTGGTATAACACCCCTTTTCCATTCAAATGAAAATGTAGAATCAGTTATAGATTTGTCAAATGAAATAAAAAAAGGCTCTGCCATTACTGAAAAACACTTTTTTATAAATACTATATATTAGGGTTAGGTTTTTCGTGTGTAATATTGATGTAAATTCGGCTAAGAAATCTGTAAAGTACAGTAAACTTATCAAAAATCATTAAACATGGTAAAATTTGAATGAATGCTTATTAACTTATAGAGATTTTTACCAGAATTTTCTTGTTGTCGAAGACAATTTAAGCGTACAAATTGAAAGAACGACAATTTTAAAGATAAAATTAGCAAAGAAGTGTAACGATTTTAATCCCTACTCCTGAGGTTTTGGATCGCACATTAAAATTATTAAATAAATTAATATTACAAATGGAGAAAATAAAATAAGTGCAGAATTAATAGTCATATTATTAATTTTATATTTCTTGTACATTAAACGAATAAAATAAAACGAACAATTGCGACATACATACACATACCCACAGTTGTTCCATACATTTTAAATTACAGATTATAAAGACATAATTAAAAATACAAAAATACTCAAAAAAAATACATTACAAGAAAAATGACATATAATTTGGTATAGAAAAATGATAAAATTATACAAAAGACACAACAAAGGAAATAATAAATAAATAAACAAAAGACTTATCGTTCCAACACGAAGATTCCATTTTTTAAATGGGACAAGCGGCGTTTGCGGATGATTGTGAGGGAGATGAGCATGAGGGTTGAGAATGCTTTTCCATAACGAGATCAGACTGTAGAAGTCGTCGTAAAATGATCATTTTTATATTTATCCAGATAATTTTCCAAATTAGGGCAATCTGTATTCCTCTCTTCCACTCACTTGTCCTGACTTTATTCCTTTTCCAAACGCCTTTCTCTATCAATCGCCACACTTTATATACTTAATAAAAAATAAACCAATAAATTAAAATACACTAGACACAAAAAAATAAAATTAATTTAAATTAATATTCAAATTTGCACCTTTGTGCTGCCGGCGACACACAAACCGTGGCAATTAAGGAATTACATTGTCGGGAACGATAATGAGGACAAGTGATAACGGAAGGGTTTTTATTAAAATCCAAAATTCCCCCCCCCCTCCCACTCCTTAATCCCCACACCCACCGATATTTTGGCGTTGAGGTAATGAAGAGTCTCATCATTAATATTAAAATTCTCGTCAAAATATGTCAACCCCTTCAGAAGTATTCTAGTGTGTCATTCCTTGCCGAGGCAAAATAAGGCACTTGTCGTACAATCCTCGTATAAAGATTGAGTTACATTTTTGCTGCGAGTAACATCTGAAATTCAGTAAATATTTGCAAACTAGAAGTCAAATTTCAGTATTTCTGTGTCGTAAGCAATTGGAGAAATGCAGTTTGGCTTCGGGGAAGATGAGGATTTCGACGTGGGTGAATTCTCGAGCACCCTCTCACAACATAATACCGTCGTTCTTGAGAGGAGAGGAGCTGTCATTGATGCTGTGTCGTTGACTCCTATATATGATCCGGATTATCGAGAGACTCCGTGCAAAGTCACGCAATCGCTCGACAACATTGTGTCTGCAGTGGCAGTGCCTGCCAGCATCACTGGAAGCTTTGATCTTTTTGTTTCCATTTTACTCTGCTGACCTGGTCTCAAATGTGCATTTAATTCCAAGCATGGCATCGTCGAGTCTCCTGACAACTGTACATTCCACAACCAATGACTTCCCTTAAAGTCGAGCACTTGCAGTGACAAGACTTGACTTCCAAGAACTAACAAAGGCAGAATGAACTGAGAGAGGATAAGAGAGAGAAAGAGAGAGCGGAAACGTGGCTTTCAAGTGAGTACGTTCGTCCTGGACCATCGGAACGAGCGATGTGGAAGGAAACTGATTTTCCACGGTCCACCACGAGGAAAATGGTTCGCGGAAATTGTGGTGCTCTCGCTTCTCAGGTTCAGCGCCCTTTCGTCAATAGCACAGAGCATAGAACTTCTTTTACAAATTATATCTCTTTTAACCCAAATTTGCTCTTTCAATTTCCGCACGATATTTAACGGGAAAAAAAATTCTAAGGAAAATCAGGTTTCCTTTAAAATAAACCACTTTATTATTAAGCTATGTGTCATATATCATTAAATGAAAGTATAATAAAAATATAAAAATATTATAATATGAAAATATATAATATAATTAAATAAAAAAAATTTTAAACAAGAAAATTGAGTAATTTACAAGATTGTTAACAATTAACTTTGTTTACATTTTTTATAAAAAAATCGGCTTGCATATATATCTCCGAAATTTCATAACGATCAAATCAAGCCATTAAAATTAAAAATCGATTAATATTTACGACCTGTAGGAAGTTTTGAAGCAGCGCATGTCACTTTTCC
>WNHD01009050.1:0-11571 GCA_011057455.1 Ganaspis sp. Gsp50
CTAAATAATGTTTGTTATTGAAAAACAAAAAAACTTCTCAAAGAAAATGTTCGTCGATTAGAATTCAAATCCGGAAATGGCAATTTTTAATAATTATATAAACCTGTTTTAAAAACCGTAGTGTTTCTCCAAAGTGGTGGTAGTTTAGGAAACTAGTCAGTGATACAGAATTTTTGTTTTGTAGATAAATGTACGCCGTAAATTTGTTTTCTATTTTCCTTTTTCTTCTTTTTTTTCAAGGTAGATATTGAAAGTTCTGCGGAATTTGTTTACTGATATAGAAATAAAAAGATATTATAAAACTGGTTTTAATGTCAGTTCAGTTTGTCAATTAAAGCAAAAGTTCAAAGTACGATTTGAAATATGTGATTTTAAACTGGAATTTCAAGTAGCTAATCAAAGTCGAATCGTGAATTTAAACAACCGGTTTGTTTTCATGGCGATATCTTGAATCTTGACTTTCAGTCAATATTAGGATTTGCTTTTAATTTTCTTAGAAAAGTAAACCCTTTTTATTTCATTTTATCTTAATATAAATGGATTAATAAATGTTTCGACGTTGGAAATTAAAATTGATTAATTAATGAATAAAATAAACAATGCTTCCCTATGAGGAAGCAAAAACAAAATTAATAAACAAGCGAATTATAAAAAAATGTGTTAATTAAATAAATCAAAATAAATATAAAGAATGCTTCCCTATGAGGAAGCTGTAAATAAGAATAAATAAAATAAATGCTTTTGCTCTCTAATTGATTGAAAATTAAGGGCATGTGACAGAAAATGACGCCAGCAGTCACGTGACCCAAAACGAAGGAGAAATTTTTCCTTTGGGTCACGTCACTTCATTTTCTATTACACGTTCTTAAATTCTCAAATAAATTTAGGATAAAATTTTTTTAAGAATTTTTAAATCAGTTTTTAAAAAAATATTCCATTGGCAAAATTTCCTGAAAATCTAAATTAATCACGGAATAATAAAGACTTTTTTTACATTCTTTATCTCGATTAGAAATTAATTTTTCATAAAATCAACTTAGTTGAAGTTGATGAAAAACGTTGTGAACTTTAACTTCGTTAAAATTAAAATATTTCATCAGTATCATTGTATAATTTCAACGTTGTGAACTTTAACTTCGTTAAAATTAAAATATTTCATCAGTATCATTGTATAATTTCACCCCGTATTATTAAAAATACTAAACTTTATTTTTAAAAACAAAAAAAATTGTACAAAAAAGTATTTCTTAAAAATGTATTAAATTATATTTGTTGTAAAGATTGTTATACAAATTTTTAATTTCTACTTTTTAATTTATGTATTTTTAGGACTCAATTAACTTTGCTTCGTCATAGGGAAGCATTGTTTTCTTTTTATTTAGAAATGAAAAAAATATAGGAAAGAAATTGCACAATAATACTGATAATTTGTATAAATTTTATGGAAAAATATCTTGTAAATCAGACATAGACGAAACGTGCTCTCTGTGCACTCTTGAGTGTGGACGAAGTTCCCCCTCCACGCGGTGGCATTTTCCCCCGCCGCACCGCACTCGTTACGGATTGGCGCGTGAAGCAGTGAGTGCTGTGTGACGGGGAGAATGCCACTGCGTGGAGGGGGAACTTTTTCTCCGCTCGACAGTGCATTGAGAGCACGTTTTGCGCAGCCGTGTTTTAAATGAAATTGAAAAATTAGAAAAAGAATTATTTTGTGAGTTACATAATTTTTTAAAAGAGCGTAAAAACGTCGCGTTGGTTTTTTATATGCAACAAACAACAAAAATAAAATTTGTATCAGTAAACAAACTTCAAAACTTGTCAATTTTATTTTTATCTACATTTTAAAAAAACTCTTCATTTACAAAACAAATACAACATTTTTGGGGACGGCTTTAAATCATACAAATTTTTGAATTTTCTTTAAAAACTTAATTTTGCAATTAGAACTAACACGATTATACCAGAGATGCCTGCTTACAACCCCGAAATTCAGAGTTTCGAATGAAAAATCACATTTGCAATTTTTTTCATTGCAAAGATTTTTCATGCAAATAGAAAATTAAAGAAAGAGAGAAACATAAAACTAAAAAAAAATGAATGCAATAAAATTAATATTGATAATAATTACAATTACATATTATAATAATAATTAATTTTAATTATTTTAATACAATTTATTTAAACAATACACGGGCATGCAAATAACGCCCTACAACTTAATGATAACAAAATTTCATTTTTTGAGTGCAACGATTTAAAAGTTTAAAAAAATTAATATAAAAAAATTAATTTTTAAATTTCATTCGGAACTCTGGCAAATAGTTTATTAGAAACACTTATTTTAATTTAAAAAATCGAATTTGCGTTACAATTTAAGTAGAATTACCAAGTTACACAAAAAACAATAATTGTTTATAATTCCACGATTTTCATTGGATAATCTTTCATTTTACTTCAAATCTCGCAGTTTCTTTTGTTTCTTTGTTGGTGACGCTATGGCTATTTAATACTATTTTAGTTTTCAACTGTCACTTAAAATTCTTCTTGAAATTATGAATCTACTTTTTATGGCATTTTTTTCATTTACAAAAAATTTGTTTGCAGTTTTGTTTTAAATTAAGGAGGTTTGACTCTTTAAATAACCTTACACTAAAAAATGCTTTGTAAAAACAATTTTTTTTAAAATTGTAATGAATATTTAGAAAAAAACAATTGAGGGTCAAATAACACAGTAGACGCTCGGCTGGATGTTCCCTCGTTCAGTCAGAGCGCGGCTGCGCAGGAACACTGCGCAGAAACAGTGCGCACTCGTACTACAGTGTTATTGTAGAGGACCCCTCTATTTTAAGAAAAAAAAATATCAATCTCAATTTTTCAACTAATAAAGATGATTGTGAATCTCAAATTTCATCTTAAATTTTTATTCCTTTTATTTATTATTTTCTGTTTTACTTAAAGATACTGTTTATTATATATTATTGTTTTTATAAACCATTATTAATTATATATTTTTGTTTTTACAAACCATTGTGAATTATATATTTTTCTGGTAATTACCATTTTTCTTTTTACAAAACATTGTTTTTCAAGAAATAGACAATTTTTTATTCATTCCAATTTTTATATTAAATATTATTTATTGCAAATTTGCTTCTTTGGTTGTCAATTTCGAGAGAATTTTCGGTGACAGAGCGTGGAATTTTTAGATGTAATAATTTTTCATAATTTATGCAAATTTATCAATATTTTGCTACGTCCTGACCTGTCGACAACAAGCTTGACGATGACAATGGGTCTTGATGTTGGTGCTGTATCCGGGGCCTGTACTGTCAACTGGTGAACGGAACATTAATTTATTTCACGGAATCAAATTTAAAAAAAACACTAATCGTACCACTGTTACCTAAATAAAATTTGCAAAGTCATTTATCATTTTTCACAACTAAGGCGCTTTATTAAGTATCAATTAACAGTCAAAATTCATTAATTAACCCAGGTCGGGGCAAAACGTGCTCTTAGTGTACTCTCTAGCGGTGACAACGTTCCCCCTCCATGCGCCATCATTTCCCCCCGTCTGACTGCACTCACCGCTTCACGCGTCAGTCATTGGCGAGTGCGGTTAGACGGGGGAACCTGCCGGCGCGGAGCTTGGAAGGGGAACGCCGTCTCCGCTCAAGAATGCACTAAAGCACGTTTTTCCAGTCCTGAATTAACTCATCAATAACCTGAAAGACGAATTTTAAAAAAAATGTATTCTATGCTTTATTTATCACAAGAAAATTTCATTTTTCACTAACATAAAAAAATGAGCCTTTCTGATTGTTAGATAATTTCGCTCAAGAAATTAAAAATAATTGTTACAATTTTTGTCAGTTACCAACAACCTTCAAGATTTCTCATTCGTGAATAAAGAGAAACTAATTTTTTTATTTACAATTTTTTTTTTAACTTAGAAAACACTGATTCTACTAGAATTTTACTAGAATTTTTCCAACTAAAAAAAAAATGGAAAAATTCGCGTTTCAAGTTATTGTTTATTCGATTTTGTTTTCAACAGAAAAAAATTTCATATTTTTTAGTGTCATTTAGAAAAAAATTCCTTTCTGTAATTTTAACAACAGTGGTACGATATTTTAGTTTGCTGTATTTCGCCGTGATTGGAGAATATTGTTAAAAATTGTTTGGATTGAGCTTTATTGAAATTTTGAATGTAAGGGACACGTGAGAAAGGAGAGAGAATGTATTTGGTAATTTGGCGTCGGGGCAAAAACGCAAAAGGTGGTGCAACGTGTACGTACAATTTACTAAGTATTATGTTACCATGGTGCAGTGTCAATCGCGATTTGGTAGCGGGACTTCTACGTACAATACTAACTTCTGTGCTTCCAGGTAGGCCAAGTCAATCATTATTCCTAAACTGACGAGGATTCACAACCCTTTCATTCCCAGGAACTGATTTACTTGCTTCACAAATTGACATTTCATTTTAATATTCACTTTATTTTGAAATATTTAAAATCACTATTTTAGTTCATTGAAAGTAAATTTTGTAAAATATTTTTTTTTATATACGTGAACGTATTAAGCTGATAAAATCGAAGCGAAAAGTCCTTTGGCATATTTCAATACTTTCAGTAGTTGTCAAGTTATTTAGCCTCAAAGTTGACCAGTTGCGCGCGAAGTTCAAGAGAAAAGGGAAGGGCGGAGCCTACTCAAGCAGCGCGAGTGGGGAAGCAGGCTCCGCCCGTCCCTTCTCTTGTACTTCGCGCGCAACTGGTCAACTTTGAGGCTAATTATCTTGAAAACTACTGAAAGTATTAAAATATGCCAAAGGACTTTTCGCTTCGATTTTTGTACCTTAACAGGTTTTTAATAAAATTGTTAAAGTAAATTTCGAATTGTGACTGGTAAGAGGTTTTTGGTTCCTCGTCGAATCTACAATATCATGTGGTCTAGAGCTCTCTAATTTTGATTAATTGAAATAAAACGGGTATTACTTTTATGTTTTGTTGAAAGTGTGAAAAATGGGGTTCCTGGTTTTACTTTCCCAGAGCCATGGAATGTGCCGGAATTACTGGTAAAACGACAGTAGATGTTTTTATTTTGTACATAGAAATCATGGGTTCTCTGTTAATTTGGCTATTGGTGTTTCACGTATGCAAAATTAACTTTCTACTGGTGTCACAATTCCGTTTCGAAACACTTTATTAACTCTTGTCCCACATTTTAGTAATATTTCAAATTGCCTTTTTACGTACAACAAAAATCAACATTTTCAATTATTAATTTCTTTATTATCAGTTTCGAAAGCAGGACATTATTTGCGCTTGTAATAAAAATATAATAAATATTACTTTCATTTAAAAACAATTTGAATGTAGCATAAATAAGTAAATAAAAAAAATTTTTAAATGATTATTGTTAAAGATCGGAATTAATTTGTTAATAGTAGGGAAAAATAAAAAAAATGGGAAAAAATAACACTTTTGAAGAAATTGATTAATTTGATGGCTAATATAATTATTGTTTGGTATTTATTTGATTAGGAGGCACGATGATGCCGCCACCACCTCTCACTACAGGAGCATTATATTCGCCTCCAGCTGCGATTGCTACTCCGTATCCGCCACCATTTTCGCCAATGTTTTTCTGGCCTTCACCTCCAGTGAGTCCAACCGATTATTATAATCACGCCAATGTCCGCAGCATCTCAGCAATACCTCAGCCGGCAACCCTGGTAAGTTACAATTTTACCCTATAAAACAAAATTCTAATAATTTATCAAAATTGACGATCATTGCCTTAATCAGACAAAAAATACAATTTTTATATTTTGTAAAACTCATCTCTGTAAAAAAGGAGTAAGGTCGGAAGTCTGGAAGGCAATCAATGGGATCAAATCAGTTTCTTTTGGAAAACTTTTTATAAACTAATTTTTGAACCCAAGTACCCATAATAACAAATTATTTTTTATTTATGAAGATTTTTTAAAATAATAAAAATTGATTTCAAAATTTTAAACTTTTTTTTTATTGTTGAGCTCTTCATAAATAAAAAATAATTTGTCATTACACTTGGGTTCAAAACTTAGTTTATAAAAAAGAATCCATAGTTATCCAAAAGAAACTCATTTCATCTCATTGATTGTCTTCCAGACTTCCGACATATTGGACGTGACGTCACAACATGAAATGCCTTCCTAATTCTCTGCCATGTCATGTGATGCACAAATCGTCTGTTTATTGCCACACCTGGTTTCATACATCATTTTCAGACGATAAAATTATTTAATATCAACAAACAAGTTTTTTCTCCACAATATTAAAATGGAGTTGTTTTAGATTATTTTTGTCTTTGATTAATTGAAATCGATTTCGAGACTCAAAAGTTATGAAAATTCTTTTGTTTATAAAGAGGTTAATTTATAAAAATTGTGAAAGAAACTCAATTTTCGGTCTTGTTTTAATGGGAATTTTTTAAGAAATGTTACTCAATATGTTGAACAGGACAGAAGAAACGATTTACATCCTTCCTTAAATTAATGCATATTTTGTTAACAAATGTTTCTATGAATAGATCAGTTTAAGTTTAACCTTTCTTCCACTTTTTTTTTATTTTTGCCTTAAATTTAAGTCATTATAACAAGAAGATATACATAATTATCATTCCAATATGTTAATAATTTTTTCCGAAAGAAAAGAACATATGGAAAACTACATATAGTATTCTAACCTGAATTCTGAAATCGATCCATATTTCACAGAACAAAAAAATTCGTGTGTATAAAATTCGCACATGTTTTTGAAAATAATAGTAAAAAAAGTGTACTATTCTGTATTGTAATATATTTTTAATTGAGTTCTTTTTAATTTTCATGTGAAAACACACCAGTATATCATATTTCATCCTGATGGGTAAAATATTTTTGAAATTTTAAAAACCACTTGTTTTATATTGGATTTTTGGCATTATTATCTTCATGCAATCAAATTCACTACATTTTTCTTAAATTTGACCAGTAGATTGGTTAATTTTATTTTATTGGTTATTTTTTTTATTAATATTGCATAAAGTCATTATTTGTTATTAAAAATACCACTGCTCGCTAAAAACATTTTTTCAACTTTAGATTTACGTTGAATGGCTTATGCAACTTCAGGTATCTATTTTTCAAATTTGAGTCATCTATTTCAATGTATTTGTTAGTCATCAAAAATGGTAAAGATTTACTTGAAATTCATTTAGAGGATGCTTTTAAAATCGCTGGGTAAAAATTTGCAGCTAAATTATGCAACTTTAGTAAGCCTATGTATCTGAAATGATTTAAATCATTTAATTGTCATAAAAACCACTGTGGATCAACTTTCAAACAAATCAGAACGATTATAATCGTTATGGTTTGTTTGAAAGTCATAAATTTAATCATTATTACATTTATGACAATTTCATTGAAAATACGTTTTTTAAATTGTACAGTCGCGGCCATATATGCCTTTACATTTTGTCACTAAAAAATTTCTACTCAGCGAGTTTCCTTCTATGTAGTTTTACTTCATGCCTTAACATTTCAAATGGTTATAGAATAAAACTACATAGAAAGAAACTCGCTGAGTAGAAATTTTCTAGTGACAAAATGTAAAGGCATATATGGCCGCGACTGCACACACAGCAAAAATACTAAAACTCTTTGTAAACTTAATTGTAATTTAGTAAAATAAATACCATAGCCTGCAGTAACTCCACCTACAGGTGTAGTATATTTGAGCATGCGCAGAAGTAGCGCGACTAGCTGACACATAACCTCTACTTTTACGAACTCAGAACTTTCGGACTTTCATTTGAAAGCATTATTTTGTTTGCTTTTTAATTTTTCAATAATTAACATTTATAATAATAAAGGACAACTATTTTTCATTATAAAAATAATATGGAAATTAATATATTGAATGTGTAAATTAAAATACTAAAAATTCTTAACCAGCGATATTATAAATCCACCTGAGAACTAGTTTCAAGTAAATCTTATCAAGTTTACAATTTTTTCGGTCACCGTATTGAATCCGCCATTTTGGGTTTTCATAATTGAATTTAGATTAGTAATCAATGATCTGAAAAACCCCTTAGAAAACTAGTTTCAAGCAAATACTTTAAATTTACATTTTCTGGACAACATATTGAATCCGCCATTTTGAATTTTGTTCATCCAACTTCATATTCATAATAAGCGGAGAAAAAATATAAAATTTTTGCATTGATTGTCACACAACCTCGACATTTCTTCGGAGTTTTTGGAGTCCTTAATTAAGTACAATATTTATCAGTCTACTCGGACTGTCATGAAAATTGTGCTTAATACACTTTTTGGCATCTGCAGATGGTTAAAGTGCAAAATAGCGACCGCTTCTTGAAGTTTGTTACAAATATCAATGTAGCAAAATAACCTCTAAACCAGCCTGACACCCCTTCATTTATTAAAATCTCCATTATTCGTAGTTAACTTCATGAAGCGGTCGCTATTTTGCACTTTAACTGACTTTAACCTCTGCAGATTTAATAGGCATCATCATTTGAAATTTTAGTTGGAAACATTCCATTATGTACAAACTTTAACTTCTAAATTTGTCTAGAGACCCAAGAAGCTCTACATAAGGTCGACATAAAATCGCGTTTCAAGCAATACACAATGAGTTTCTATTTAAAAACACTAGAAAATAGACATCACAGAGACTCCTTGTATATTGCTTGAAACGTTAGAAAATAGACGCCAGACGTCGCAAAGACTCGTTGTGTATTGCTTGAAACGCTAGAAAATAGACGCCAGACGTCACAGAGACTCTTTGCGTTATAGAGTATTTTAATGTGACGTCAACCTGCCCACCGCGCGGTAACTTCCTGTAGATTTTTATTTTATCGACACATATATATGTAGAAAAATTAATGATATTTATATATCTATATGTATGTCGGTAAAATAAAAATCTACAGGAAGTAATCACGTAATTGGACCCATTAGAAAATATTTTCTGATTGGTCTATTCCATTCCACTAATCCTCTATTCCTCCGCATGTGACTGCACCCTCACATTAAAATACTCTATTGAGTATTGTGTATTACTTAAAACGCTAGTTCGTTACTGAAGTTTCCCTGCCCTGCGCAAGTAACCGCCACATTCCGCGTCAAAATTTATGACAGTTTCAATATACTGGAATACGTTTTATCGTTCAATGGATGCACAAGTTAAAAAAAAGTTGTTTTTGAGGTTGGAGAGAAAATATGAAGCAACTTTTGATTATCCTCTGAATAATCCATTTGAATAGCAGTTTCCCACTTTATTATAAATTTTTTACTTATTTTGCAGTTGGCGCCAGCAGAATGCCTGCAGACTCCACCAGATGCGAGGATAGAGATGATTCCACCTTCGTCGGACCGTACACTGTACCTTCTAAAGTTGCTCACTCACTCTGTGCACTGAAGAAAATTTCTTGTACCCGTTTTCAAGGAATCAACTATGTTACCTAGTGGGTTAAGGCGCCAACTAGGCAAGGCTTGTTAAAATGACAAGGACCTTTTGTAGTTTAAGTAGACATGGAAATTAGTGGATTTATCAAAATTTACATAAGTTATTCAAAGTATCTAACCTAGAAATTCTACTAACCTAGAAATTCCGGAACTATACCCATTTTGGTAAATCAAATAAAATACTTTAGTATACGACACCGGTGTCAAGAATACGTGTCCGACAGATTCCAGCGCAAAAAAATAGGTTATGTTCATCATATTTGAATCACGAAGTGATTTGAACGTTGAACGGCGCAATGCGCATCGAAAAAAAATCTGATAGATGATTATACACACAATAACTTTTTTGCAAATTTTATTATCACTTGAAATACGTGCAACGAATTTCAGCTTTTACTTTATTACCTTTATTAGTTTACTTTATTAGAATTCGCTTTGTATACATTGTTATATAACAAGGAATCCTTGTCATTTAAACTAAAATGGATTTTCGTATAGTTGTTTCCGACATAGAAATTGTTTTCAGTGTGTGATCTTGTTCCCTCTTATTTTTCTCCATGAGCTATAGCTCCCTTTGGAGTCTACCGAACACGAAAGTCAGCAGGTGCTGGTCGCCAGACGACTAGAATTCCTCAAAAAACAACAATTTAAAAATTACAGCGTTCACTGGACCTCAAACTAAGAAATCTCAAGAGATACCTTTTTAAAAACTCAGCCGCAAGATTCCCTTGCAAAATCAATTTTAACAAGATTTTGATCACTCAAAATCCAAATTTTATATTAAAATTTTTGTTTAAACATTTTTTTAAATTTTTTTTTTAAATAATTTTTTTTAAATTTTTTTTAAAAATTTGTTTTAATAATTTCTTTTTCGATGTAAACTCAAAAATCAGTTTGTATTTCAAAAACTAAAAATTGAATTTATATGTATAACTATATATAATTTATTTAATCATTTAATTACAATGTGAATTAATAATTACATTTAAAAATGCAATTCGTACAAAAAATTGTTTACATCGTCTAGGAAATAATAAATTTAATTTGTTTTATTTCTTACAATTTTAAATTTTTTGCAAAAATTCTCTACTTCGGTATTTAGAGTTTTTTTAATACTAGTTTTCTAGAGAAAATTACCTAAGTCGATATTCATTGATCGTGTTGGAAATCAACTAATTGTTTTAATTTTTCTTTTTTGCAATTTTGAATTTTAATTGTCAATGGAAATAGTTTTGTTACGAGGATGTTTATAATTATTCCGTAAATAATCCGACTCAATATTCTTTGGCATAATATATGAACTTTAAAAAATATTTTTCGAAAAATTATAACAGTCGTCGAATTTTGAAATGTTTAAATTTCACAAATTTAATACATAAATTATTTATAATAAATGTAACTAATATATTAATAATAATATATACAAAATATAATATACAATAAATCTCAAAAATTTGAAATAAAAAAAATGTTCTATAATCGAAACAGAAAATACGCATTTAAAAATTTTTGTTTTTAAATTTTTGTTTTTTAAAATTTAATTGACATTAAATATATTAAATTAACATTTAATTGATTCAAAAATGCTAAAATGTCAAATAATGTAATATTTATAATTTATAATTAGAAATGTCTAATATCAAATAATGTTACTGAATAGTAAAAAATTGACTTTTAAAGTTGTAAAAAATTCTGCTCTGCAGTAATCGGTATGAAATTTTTAAAAAAGATAAAATTTCTTATTTTAGAAAATATACCCTAATATCTAAAAATTGCGAAAGAAGTTCTAAAATTGGATTATAATTTTCAAACCACAATAATTCTAAGAATTGAAAATTCGAAAATGACAAATTCAATTCTAGAACTATATAAATTTCTAAAAGAAAGTTCTAAAATTAAATATTAAAATTTCCAATAAAGAAGAACAGTCATGAATAGTGCCACTAAAACTCTACGAATAGTGCCGCTTTTCTTTTATTCTCACTCGAGCGTTCTTTGTTTCCTTTGTGCAAATTTGAGCAAATCTGCGTCTCTATTCGTAGAGTTGACTG
>WNHD01009054.1:0-10158 GCA_011057455.1 Ganaspis sp. Gsp50
CTTTTTATCCAATTTAAGTTTCTAAAATGATTTTAACATCTAAGAAGGTAGAATTATCGATTAATAATTTTAATTTATTAATTAATATAATTATACATCTTGAAAAAAATTTAAATCTTTGGTCAATTGAAAAAGTGTTCCATAATAGGGGCGTTTACCTTATATAAAGGTTTCATATGGATGCAGTACAATTTTTGAGACCTCTATTTGTGAAAAAAGTTATAAGCATTTCTTTCTTTTAAGGTTAAACATTGAGTCTTATGGAAATATAGACATATTTACTTATTACAAAGTATTGGATATTAAAAACTTGATGACAATTTGTTGAATAGAAAATGGATACCTATATGATGATTAACTATCTGTTAAAGAAAGTGTCAATGGCTACCTGTGAGAGTTAACATTAATTAATGTTTTCAAATGTGTATTCATTTGTAGGTTAGGCATCATTATTTGATCAGCATTTTCTTCAAAAAAGTTGACAGTTTTGGCTTTTTCAAACATGTTAACAGGGAATAATATTAAATAGAACATGATATAATGTGTATGTCCGCATGAAAAGGGCCCACTTTGTCGGTTTTATTTTAGGTGATATTCGCAATTTTCTAAAAAAAATCAAATTTTCGATTCTTTTTTTATTGCTAAAAAAAGAAATATAAAAAGTGCTCTTTCGAATCATGTATTTATTATAACTTTGTCGTAATTAAAAACACGTTAAAATCTTATTTTTATTTTTTAATTAACATGGAAGCTAATAGAAAACTTGAACTTTAAACTCGTTAATTTCGAAATTAGGTTTTTAACACTTCCAACTTTGAACCTTTTCAACTTGGCGAATTTTTCATCTAGAGGGGTCTAAGACCTCTCAAAATGTTCGAAATTTAATCAAGAATATGCTCATACAGATAAGTCTAATAGTGCCAAAGTGGGACCTTTTCATGCGGACGTACACATATGGTCAAATTGTATTAAATAATCATTAAATATAACATTGTTGAAAAAGTAATAGATTAATAAAATAAGGTTCTCTTTTTTCTGTGCACTTTTAAATTGCAAACAAATGCTATTCCATCAAAAGAAAATTGTGTTTACAATATCTGACAAAAGTTTTTAGACTCTTTAGAGTATTAAATCTAGAATGAAATCTATAAAGAAAATTGTTTGCCCGATACTGAAAGTTGTGCATGAGAAGGATGAGGAGTTGGTACAAGTTGAGATAGAAGTTTTCTTGGTTTATTTGACAATTGGTAGGTTGGCACTCAATTTAAGTTTGTGAATAATTCTGGTTGCAGATGCCTCGTCGTCGAATGAAGCAGTGCACCTACAGCAACGGTTGAAGAGTTTGAGCACGGAATTAGTGACCCTGAGGAACCGGCTGCATGTGAGCCAACCTGCCAACAATTCAGGGCCGGCAGGTGCAGCGTGCAGCCCCCTGGCCAAGAGTCCTGATAAGAGTGTGAGTTCTCCGGCTCCTGCGGTGCCTCCGAGGACAACCTTGCCACCAGGTGGTACCCTCAATATCGGACATCCTTCCGGTCATACTCTTACCGCTTCCGCGATCGTTCATCCTCATGCAAATCATTGCACGAGCAACGCTCTCAACCACAACTCCACCACAAATAATTTAATATCTGGTCAGTATCTAACCACACGTCCATGCTGCGACATGCCATTTACGTTTCAGAGACTTGTTGTTCCATGTTGCAAAATTCGCAATTCATCCAATTTATGATAATGGGAAATTTTAGAGATGATGTTTTAATGCATTTCTCCTTTGCAACATTTCCTGCAAATCACATTTTATCTTTTATTTTTATTTTATATTGATGTTTATTCTATTCACCTTTCTTTTCGCTTTTGCGGTTATTTTGCATCAAAATCGACAGTTCGGGTTTCAAAGATTAATCTACAATTTATGACAATCATTTATTTATTTATTTATTTATATAGGAATGTGCACAGAAAAAAGCAGAATTCAAACTGAGCCCCGTATAAGCGTTAATTTGGGACAAATCGAAAACAAACACGGCTTGACAGAATTTGAGTTTCAACCATGGTTTTAACGCTAAAAGTTTTAATTTAAACAGTATACGGGTTTCAATTTATGTGAATAATGAAAAGAGAATTGTAGACGAATATCACAAAATTATATATCAAGTACACTGTTACAACAATTGTTTTTATTGGAGAAATATACTGTCACTAAATGTGATGTGTTGCCAAGGAAATCATACGATACGAAATTAGGTTACCTTTCTTCGCGACGCGTCACAAATAGATTTCCATTTTCGAAGTCAACCAAATTTTTAGGTTAGGAAACTTGTGAATTGACAGGTAGGAATGCCAACTGTGTAGTTTTAAAACATCAAAGCTTACAGCGCCACCAAATAATGGCATTACAATATTGTATCAATAAAATAACATGAAAATGAAGAATTAAAAATGTTTGATTTTCTTTTCTTTAATAATTACAAACACAAATGCTATCAACATAATAAACTTAAAGTATTTTCTAACCTATTACTGACATTTGATACAGACATCACTCAATTTGAGAAACGTGAAGTTGGCCGTAAACTGAATTTGAAACTTAATAAAAATTGAAAGACATCGAAAGTGAGTTCTGCTTTTTTCTGTGTGAAGAGTGAAAACTAACAATTTCTTTTGAAGTTGGATCATTTATAGAGAGTTTTGTTTTAATAGTGATTTATTTAATTAATTAACTTCATGTAGGAAAATAATGGAGATTAAAATTATGAATGAACTTCAACTCACAGTTTTCTTAAAAGTACCAACTTGATACCAAAAAGTATCAAATTGATCACAAAATCTTCATTAATTTGATATTTTTAATATCAATTTAATACTTTTAAGTAAAGTGTGCTGTTTATGTATATAACCTATACTTGCTTTATACAATTGTCACTGACAATTAGAAAATAATTTTGAAAAACTTAGGCAAAATATTATAAAGGTTAAATGTGTACATATATAAATCTTTAACGCCCGAGGATAAATTATGAGAATGAAGAAAACATTTTCTTGTTCTCGAAAAGTTGGACGAAATTTCAAATAAATTACATCCAGTTGTCCGAAAGTGTCCTTTACTTCATTCTTATAATTAAAAATATTATGCAAAGATCTCTTAAAAATTTGGATTTGAAAATATTAAACAATTAAAAAAAAACTCTTCTATACAAATTTTCTACGAATAAAAATCTTGAAGAATTTTAAATTAGTCTCAAGTTTCTATATGTTTAAATATTTTAAACTTTTTGGTACCTACTTGTCGACCTTTCGATTTTTTTGAATATTTATTGAGAAACACGATTAATTTGTGTGTGTGTGTAAAATTTATCCAAGTTTCAAAAACATTTATAATTTCTCTCAACTTTCTTCTCGTCCGAATTGTCTGTCAATATTGTCCATATAATGCTTGTTTGATTTAAACAAACTTTTCTCGTAGAAAATCTTGAAACTAAATAAAAGGAGTAAAGTAAATTACAAACACGAGTTTGAGCGCAACAATAATAAAAATAATAAAAAAATATTTCTCTTTTGCAATTAGATTCATCTCTGTTGATAAATTTCTTCGTTGTCCGACTCTTGAATTTTTTGATTTTACGATTTTTTGTACTATTTTGCACACTTTTGAATTAATGCTAATGTATTTAATATTTCACGCATCTTTTGCTTTCCGATAAAGCTTTTTGCTACCTCGTGGCGTATTTAGTTTATTTTTTTAATATGTTTTAATCATACTTATTTAGAAGTCTAAACTTTTTTTGTATAAACTTTAATTCTCTTCTGCGATGTAAAAATAAGAGTAAGTTTGAAAAAACATCTGGGATGGAAAAACTTGAGTAACGTAAAGCTCGCGAGCATGAAAATTCCAAATAGTATTAACGGCAAGGATTAACGATAAGAAGCCCGATAATGGGAACCCTGATGTTTGCTAAAAGTAACACAACTTATTGGCGATTTCGTTCAGTGAAAGTTAGAAAGTTTCGCGTATCCTTGAAGTTTTCCTTGAAGGCTGTGTGTTAATCTTGAAAAACTCGGACCAAAGAAAAGTTAGACAGAATCTTGATTACATTACAAATTATTCGATCTGCATCACTTTTCCTGAAAATTCTCGTATACTTATGAACAAAATTATTTCATAATCATTTTATAATTGAAAATAGTAGAATTTATTTATCTCAGAATGTTATTTCAACAAATTAATAAACAAATAGGAGCCAGAGGCTATCAAAATTTGAGAAAGATATATATACGTTAGAATATGAAAAGAGGTTTAATTGAAAAATGTTGTATTAGAAGAACGTGCACGTTCTTCTTTTTTAAACCTTCAATTAAACAAAATAAATTAGAAAACAATTGTCAATTTAAAAAAAATGTTTAAATAGAAAAAATGTTCAATTATCAAAAAACTTCCAATTGAAAAAAAAAGTTCAATTGACAGAAAAGTTCAATTGAGAGAAAAGCTTAATTTACAAAAAACGTTGAATTCTAGAAAAATGTCCAATTATCGAATAATGCGAATTATAGAAAATGGCAAATTATTGAAAAAATGAGAATGATAGAAAAATGAGAATTACATTGTTAGCATAATGAACATGTCATGCAGTTTGAACTAACCACATTAGAATCACTCGTCTGGGATTATGCTCGTGAAACCACGACCAGCATCGAATATCGAATTACACTTTTACCTCTGATATAACACAAGCATTATCTATCACTATTGATGAATTTCATTTATTAATGATTCTGTTCAATACTGCACTCTAGTTAATTTTGGAATTAACGAATTCACTCAATTTAATTAGTTTATGCAAAGTTCCAAACTGGTATTGCCCAAAAATAGCCCACACGATACAATATTTCAAGAAAGTAGTTCAACTAATTTAAACTACTTTAAATAATTCAAAAAAGCTAAAATTATAAAGAAATACATTTTATTCACATGCATTTCTTTCATCAGTAAAATCAGTTTTGTTCTTCGTTTTCTATTAAAAAGCTCCCGCAAGCTTTCATATACTTTTTACATCCAAAAAGAAAATCCAATTTTAAAAGCAAATTTAGACCCAAAGAATATAGATTCGAATTCAACCGGACTCAAATTGAGCCGATTTTGATTCAAACTGAATCATTCGGATCAAAATTGAATTGTAGACTCGATTTGAATAAATTTTGAATTAAACTGAACATTTAAGACTAAACCAATGCGGACTCCAATTAAACTATAGACTTAAAGTGCTCCGAAATTTATTCAAACTGAACCAATTCGGATTCAAATCGATCCATCGACTCAAATTGCTCTGATCTTAATTCAAATTGAACCATAATTCGAATCCAAATTGAACTATAGACTTAAATTAAGCCGATTTTTCGGCTCTTTCATTGGTTCAAACTGAACCAATGAATTATAAAAACAAACTAATCCGTTTTTGTTCCAATCTGAACCATTTTTAATCCAAATTGAACTCTATACTCGATTTGAGCCTGTTTAAATTCAAACTGAATTCGGATACAAATTTGAATCTAGACTCAAACTTATCCGCTTTTGATTTGATCTAGTCCGATTAAGACTCAAATTGAACTGTAGAATTAAATTGAGCAGGTTTCGATTTAAACTGAACCAATTCGGATTCAGCTTGCTTTGATTTTTATTTAAACTGAACAAATTTTCACTCAAATTGAACTATAGCTTTTATATTGATTCGATTTTGATCCAAACTGAACCAATTCGGATCAAAATTGAACTAAATACTCAAAATGCTCCGATTTTTATTCAAATTGAATCAATTCGGATTCCATTTGATTTCTCGACTCAATTTGTACCGATCTTAAATTCAAACTGAACCAACTCGAACCCAAAATCAACTATATAATCAAATTTCTCCGATTTTGACTTAAACTGAACCAATTCGAACTCAATTTTAACTATAGACTTTCGATTTTGATTCAATCTGAACCATAATTAAGATGCAAATTGAACTCTAGACTCAAATTGTTCCGATTTTGATCCAAGCTGAACCAATTCGCATCCAAAATCGACTATATAATCAAATTGGACCGATCTTGATTTAAACTGAACCAATTCCGATTCAAATTGAACTACAGACTTAAATTAAGCCGATTTCGATTCAAACTGAATCAATTCGAATTCAAATTGAACTCTAGACTCAAACTGATCCGATTTTTATTTAAACTAAACCAATTCGGATCCAAATTGAACTATAGATCCAAATTAATCAGATTTTGGTTCAAATTGAATCAATTCGGATTCCATTTGATCTATCGACTCAAATTGCACCGATCTTAATTCAAACTGAACTAACTCGGACCCAAAATCAACTATATAATCAAATTTCTCCGATTTTGACTTAAACTGAACCAATTCGAACTCAATTTTAACTATAGACTTAAATTGATTCGATTTTGATTGAAACTGAACCGTAATTAAGATGCAAATTGAACTCTAGACTCAAATTGTTTCGACTTTAATTCAAGCTGTACCAATTCCGATCCAAAATCGACTATATAATCAAATTGGACCGATCCTGATTTAAACTGAACCAATTCCGATTCAAATTGAACTACAGACTTAAATTAAGCCGATTTCGATTCAAACTGAATCAATTCGCATTCAAATTGAACTCTAGACTCCAACTGATCCGTTTTTTATTCAAACTAAAAAAATGCTGATCCAAATTGAACTATAGATCCAAATTGATCCGTTTTTGTTCAAATTGAACCGCCACACTTACAAATCATGTTCCAAACAATGCGTGTTTATTTTGGAGGTAGAAAGCATTTGTGTTTTTGATAAGAAATGAAAAAGTGCAATCGTTTTGCACTGGAATTCACTATCTGTTGTTAAATCTGATGAAAAAAGTAAGTGGAGAAAGAAGCTAAGAAAGAGTGTTATCGATTTATGTTTCCGGTAGATCTGGAACCCCCAAAGCTTCACAGTGGGGTGCCTGACGACGGGATAGTGTCCTGTGTCACAGCCTTGGGTTGTCTGAGATCGCCGCCGATTTCCAGTATCATCGCGGACGTAAAAAATGCCAAAAGCTCGCAACTTGTTCAACACAAGTGTCCACCTAAGGGAAACGGATCTTCATCTGGTCCTGTGACATCCACGGCCTTGGATGACCTCATTCATTTATCTGCACCTCTCACCGAAGATGCGGTCCTCAAATGTCTCCAAGCTCGTTTCTGCGCCAAACAGTACCACGTGAGTCAAACTTTCTTTTTACCTTCATACTTTTTATGTATACCATAAACCACAGAGCATTTATTAAATTTGATATTTCATAAATTTACTGTTTTATAAATTTGCTATGTTTTAGTATCTCTCACTTATTTTTTAGTAAATTTAATATTCAATTAATTTTACGTTTGAATAAATTTAATAAATTTCATACGACCATTTGATTTTTAAAAGACCAACCAAATTGCAATTAAATGAATGGTTGAAAGTAGGTATTTTTGATTGAATTTAGGTCCTTTGAAAGGAAATTAAAATTTTGCGAAAAAGGGTTTTTTTGGCAAAAGATTTGCACTAAGACCACCCAGCTATTCTCTGAAATATATTCAAAAGAGATATGTATTCTTCTGGACTTAATGATCAATCACGGACTCTTTCTTGTTACAAAACACAGTTCTGATTCAATACGCTAGAAAGATATCAATCACACTTAATCACTCTTATTTACTGAAGCGGCAAATAAAGAATTCGAAAAGAAGAAACGCTTAAAAGAAAATTAAGAAGAGTGATATTTAAGTTACAAGAGTGACCACCACTATTTTGAGGACTTGCACGAATTTTAGGCTCACTTTTGAAATCTTTTATCAAGTATTTCAAGACACTACAAACATGTAGAATAATACAGGTCTCACAAAATTAAACTACCAAATCGTTCAATCCAAGACCAATATCACTATCTTTTCTGACAGTTTAGAAGTTACGTATTTTTAGGAATAGAGAAGAAATTAAGTGTATCTTTAATTAAGTCAAAACGAAAAACAACAGATTTTTTAAATTTTTTATAATTTAAAAAATACTTTTTTCAAAAGTTTTTTTGACAATTAGTTGTGCACTATTAAAAAAAGATAAGTACATTCGACTTGGGATATGAACGAAATGTTAAGTAAAGAGATACAAAAATGAATGAAAAAATAAATTAATGAAAAAGAAAGTGAAATAAACGAACGGGAATGTAAATAAAATAAACGAACAAAACATAAAAAAATAAATAAAATACGTAAATGAGAAAGTAAAACATAAACCTAAAGAATAAGAGAAGAAACGAAAGAATAAGAAACAGAACGGAAGAATAAAAAACAAAACGAAATGATAATAAACAAGACGAAAGAATCTCTCTAAATCTGAATTAGTCAAATATAACTAATTCAATAGTAAAAAGTCAATCACTGATTCAATTAATCAAATATAACTAATTATTAGTAAAAAATAACTAATTTATTAGTTAAACATGACTAATTCATTAGTCAAAAAATAACGAATTCAATTAGTAAAAATAACTGATTCAATTAGTTATGTTTTGACCAATAAATTAGTCATATTTGACTAATAAATTAGTTATTTTTCACTAATAATTAGTTATATTTGATTAATTGAATCAGTGACTGACTGTTTACTATTGAATTGGTTATATTTGACTAATTCAGATTTAAAGAGATAAAAAATAAAACTACCGAATAAACAATAGAACAGAATAATGAAACGAAAGAATAAAAAACAAAATGAAATGATAAAGAACAAGAGGACAGAATAAGAAACAAAACTAAAGAATAAACAACAGAACGGAAAAATGAAACGGAAGAATAAAAGACAAAATGAAATGATAAAAAACAAGAGGAAAAAATAAGAAACAAAAATAAAGAATAAACAACAGAACGGAAAAATGGAACGGAAGAATAAAAATCAAAATGAAGTGATAAAAAACGAATGAAAGAATAAGAAACAAAATTAAATAATAAACAACAGAACGGAAAAATGAAACGAAAGAATAAAAAACAAAATGAAATGATAAAAAACACGAGGAAAAAATAAGAAACAAAACTAAAGAATAAACAACAGAACGGAAAAATGAAACGAAAGAATAAAAAACAAAACTGAAAAACAAACAGCAGAACGGAAAAATGAAACGAAAGAATATAAGAAACAAAGGTAAAGAATAATCAACAGAACGAAAAAATGAAAGGAAAAAATAAGAAACAAAACGAAAGAATTAAAATAACAAAACAAAATGATGAAAAACAAGACGGAAAAATAAGAAGCAAAACTAAAGAATAAACAACAGAACGAAGAAATGAAACGAAAGAATAAGAAACAAAACGAAAGAATAAAAATAACAAAACGGAAGAATAAAAAACAAAACGAAATGATAAAAAACAAGACGGAAGAATAACAAGCAATACTACTAAAGAATAAACAACAGAACGGAAGAATGAAACCAAAGAATATAAGAAACAAAGGTAAAGAATAAGCAACAGAACAAAACAAGTAGGGAATTAAATTCATTTCATGAAAATTTTGCTTCCTTATAATAATTCAAAAAGCATAATTTATCTAAATTTAATTATAAAACTAATTTAAAATTCAAATTCCATAAATAATTGAAGAATTACAATTTATCTATCAGTTGAAAAGAATACTTTATGTGTCAGTCGATTCCTTTTCTACTAATAATAATCTACTCTATTTTGGTAAAATATATATACTTTTTTCAAATCAATCGATTTGTTTTTTAATGCAGAAAATTTTTCCAAAAGGAAATGTCATTAAAAAATAATAATATTAAAATTTATATAATTAATAGAATTTTAAATGTCAGAAATAATGGAAAACTGTAATTTACTCCTTCAATTTTTAGTAAAATATAGACTTTACATAGGTCAATCTATTAGTTTTTTAATGCAAAAAATTTTTGCAAAAGGAACTGTTATGAAAAAATCAAAATTTTAAAAGTTATTTTAAGAAAATGGAATTTTAAACGTCAAAAATCATTGAAAATTGTCATTTACGCACTATCAATTCTTGGTCAAATATAGACTTTATATAGGTCAATCGATTCGTCTCGACACAAAGAATATGATTATTTCATTGATGAATTGAATTTT
>WNHD01009072.1:0-19531 GCA_011057455.1 Ganaspis sp. Gsp50
CGCGGTATATATAACGCATAATAAACGCTGAATAGAACTAAAGAATTTGAGAAAAGATAAAGATGCTATCTCTCGATCCTTTTCTTCTGACGAAGGTGCTTTCACCGCAGGATTGGACTTGAATGGTCGATGAAAAGTTTCAAATACCACAGGATCCATTAGAGGCGTTCCTAAAAATAGTCCATGGTTGGCTCTCGAAAATGTCGGCTGCTGTATGTCACTGATAAAAAGGTGCACGAAACGCTCACTGATGTAATCAGGTGCATCCGATTTTATATTTTTGATTTGTTCACGTCAAAATTAAATCCAGATGTAGCAGAGAATCATTCCAAAATCTCGTTTCAGTGAAAGCAAATCCGGAAATTGGGCTAAATATTTGATAAAAGTTGATGAATGGTTTTAAAAGCATTTATTTAAATTCACTCACTTTTTACTGATTTTTATGTCTTTGTTCTTCTCGTTGTTGTATGTTGTGTTTTATGTGTATTTATTGTATGTTTGTGTTTTATCCTTTTTCGCAATTTGCAAGGAGTTTTGAAATATAGGGGAAAATCAGGTGTGACAGTTTTGGTATACTCTTTTATGCACTGGAATCTAAACACGAAACATGAGATAAGAGTTGTTATCTCAGTTGCAGTAACCCCAAAATAGAAAATCGAAAAAACCAGTTCTCTGGAAATTGTTTCTTTTCAAACAGCTTTATCGACGATAGGATCTTTTCGAAATAAGAATCTAGAGGAAAGTCTTTTAGAAAATCAAAAGCTGGAACCCATTTTCTTGAGTTCGAAAATCTATTTTGCATGTATTTGGTCCCCTTCTTTCTCTTCATTTATTTTTCTTCTACTTCTCTACAGAGAAGAAAATGAGAAGACATTGAGAGGACATTGAGAAAACATTGAGAAAACATTGAGAAAACATTAAGAAAACATTGAGAAGACATTGAGAAGACACTTTTACCCTTTTGCATAGTTTGACAATCTTATTTGCATATTCTTCTAATTTCGGTACTAATTTTTACAACGGTAATATCGTTGAAATGACGAAATTATAAGGCCTATTATTCGGTATGTAATAGACTATATAGGTATAATAGATGATGTGATAGGATATGGATATAGGGATTATGATGGTATGTAATAAGTCTATGGGCATAAGTAGTATGATGGTATGTAATAAGCGATTGTCCATAAATTGTTCCATTTTTTTGGATTGTACACTGAACTAAGTAGATTTTTTTCCCCAGCAATATGCAATTTAAAGTTTGTCACATTTAAGGTAAACTTGAGCGTCAGTTATCTATGTTTTTACTCGGGGGAATATCTCGTATTTGGATATAACAGCATTGTTTCAACACGGGGTAGAGAATTATTTTGAAGCATCTTCTCATTCTCATAACTTCACAGGAACTGCTATATATGAGACTAGCATTGTACAACATTGTGTGTATACAATGTATATAGATACCGAGAGACATCCGCACGGAAACACGTGTTTCTGGCAGTGCTGACGTCAGCCAATTGAAATAACAAAATGTTACCTACAACTGTAAAGCAGACTAGTGCATATTAACAATATGTCGCCATTGTCCCTCTATCGAATTACAGACGAGTATTGATAAAATATCCACTCAACCAGTTGGGATTTTTAGCTTCTTTCTCGTATTTGTGAAAAGCATTAAACTTTACTACCGTTCGAGATAAAAATTCCTTGCAATAAAAAGTAATTGTGGCCGATAAATTTATCCTAGGTGGTGTAGTTTAATCGATAAATATGTACTGCTGTTAGAGAACTCACATACGAAACTTTAACGCTCTTGATTCATTGAATTAATAATCTTATCATGTTATCTTACAATTATGTATCTTGTAATTAATTATCTTCTGCATTCAATTAACAAATCAAATTAATGATCTAGACTTTGTAATCGATTTGGTACACAAAGGAAAAAGTTAGCTATTATAGCTAAATTGTTTGCTATTATATGGATAACAAATTATTTAGCTGTAATAGCTGGAGGAAAAAGGAAAAAGTTATCTATTTCAGCTAAATTGTTTGCTATTATATGTATAGCAAATTTTTTAGCTGCAGTAGCTAAGAATTTTATGCAAAAGCTAAACATTTGATGCAAAAGCTAAACATTTGATGCAAAAGCTAAAAATTTTGCTGTAGTAGCTAATTATAAAGGCCCGTTAAGCTGGAGTGTCCACATTAAGAAATTCAAACGGACCTTAATTATTAGTGACTACAGATAATTATTAGTGACTACAGATAATAATTAGCTATCCATGTAATAGCTAACTCATTTTTCTCAGTGTAATCTTGGCATCAAATTGATACATTTTTTGAATGCACTTTGTTTTAGAAAGATAATGCGGTTCGTATGTTGCTATAATTACATTTTACAATAAATTGTACGTTGAACGTAACATGGATTCTACTACTCCGACATTCAGTGCCAATTCCTTGCGTTTCCATAATTAATTAATCCATAAGCAGGCTCAATAGACTCTGACAAGCGAGCGACATTGAGACGTTCTTAACAGTTAGACTAACAGCATTATTCATGTCATCGTGTTTCACAAGACCAGGTTCTGTCAAATCGTGGATTTTGATCTGAGTCTAAATCGATAGCAATATACTCCAGAATATACAATCGTTTATTTTTATATCGCTGATTGATCTGTCAATTAGATGTTAAATTCTGCACTGGTGCTTTTATTCTTTATTTTTTTCTTTCCGTGTATTCTTTATTTTATTCTTTATTTTATTCTTTATTTATTCTTTCTTTTATTCAACTAAAAATGCTTTCAGTCTAGAAAAAGTAAATGTGTGTTGATACACAACGCAAAAATTGCAATAAAGAAACCTTTTTAATCTTGTTAAAAAAAAAATGGGTTAGCTATTTGGAAAAGTAGAAATTACGTGTAAATAAATCATAACCACTTTTCACTCATTTGTTTTGCCAGGTGAATATTGGAGGCTAAAAAATATGAGCCATATCCTTTTTCGTGCACATGGTGCGTTTCGGGTTGTCAGAGTGCTAGAGACGAAAATCTTGTTAACATTATTTTTCAAGAGTGCCTAATAGTGTGGTATTTGCTTGTTTGAGAAACAAGTCGGAAATGGTTGGGTTGGATTAGGTTTTCACAGTTCGCATTTGGAGAGGTGGATTTGTTATTTATAGGACTAGAAACGAGTGCGCTCGAATGTTCCCTGGATACACTGGATATGCATATATCGTGTAGTCTATATGCGTGTATAGTTCCGTGTAGGCCCTAGTCGTAATATTGCGAATGTATGTATACACGTGTGCCAATCCGTATGCATAACCCAGGAACCAAGTCCTAGTACTTGCATACTTGATTCGTGCGAGGCAGTGTTGGCGAGTGACGAATATAGCAGGGAGTATTTCAGAAACGTGACGTTGATGTGACAGACACGACTCGTCAGTGTATAGACACAGAATACGTGTGCAATATGGTCTAAAGGCAGACTATTACTGTAACGATAACGTACAACTATCCTCTAGATGTTGGACCATCCCTCCAATTAACGCTAGATATTTGCCTTGTCAAATTCAATTTCCATTCACACCTTCGCTAAACGCTCGCTAAAATTTTATGTGCATCCTTAATAGCCTCCTTCCTATACATCCGCTGAATGCCTAGAAATCCTTCGAGGAACAAGCAGGGATGAATCCTTTATTAATTTAAAGGAGGAAAGGATCCTTTATTAGAAAAAGTTCCTTCATTTAAAAGATGAATCCTTTGTGAAGGATGTTTTTAATATTTTATAGAACGTTCTTTATGGATTTTAAGGATTGATCCTTGTAAAGGATCAATGCAACCTTACAGAGGATTAATGCATCCTTACAAAGGATCAATGCATCCTTATAGAGGATCAATGCATCCTTACAAAGGATTAATGCATCCTTACAAAGGATCAATGCAACTTTGCAAAGGATCAATGAAACCTTACAAAGGATCAATGCATCCTTACAAAGATTTAATTCGTCCTAACAAAAGGTTAACGCACCCTCTATTTTGTAATGGATACATTACATTGTGAGGGGATTCAACATTTGGACGAAAAGTTGTAATTGAATTATTCCTAATGATGAATCTCTTCATTGTAAATAGATCCTTTATGAATGTAATTGACAAATAAATTTTTACGGACGTAAAGGTTTTTTATTTATTTTTATTTATTTCAAGGTACACGGGCAATACCCATTACAAAAAAAATCTATGTCTAGTCTGAACAACTTATGCCTGAACTTATGTCTGAACTTATGTCTGAACAACATTATTATTTGTACTTAATAAAAGAACACGTGTGTTTTGAAAAAATTAAATCGCGAATGATTTGGGGTTTCGTGATCGTATTTCATTTTTTAAAATTTAGAGTAGTTTGAAAAATGGGAATATAGCACTTTTAAGTGACTTATCGACGTTTTGAACTCGTGGGATGATCATTGTTCACGTTAGTTAAAAGATCCAACTACCATTAAAAGCGTAGTCGTTAAAAGCAACCTTAACGATATTTTATGGCTAAGTGCAATATAGAGGAAAAGAGGGGAGTAGAGGAAACGTTGTTGGTACTCAGGTTGAAGAGAAATTGGGATAATAAAGCAGAGATTAGCTCTTTATTTACTTTACATGCATAATATCGTTCCGCATTATCGAAGCTTAATTATAACCGAGAAAATTGTCAGTTGCTTTAAAAAATTCGTTATTTCTTTTATCTACTTTCTTTACATTCGGATATTAGTTTCATTCTTGCTAATAATTAATCACTTAATATAATGCTATATAATACTATGGATGCTATGAATTATAAACGCTTCAATTTGCGAAAACATTCAAATCCAATTACAGAAAATTCAATTTCAATTTTGATGGCAATTATCGGCATTATGGTTAAGTTTGTTAAACGTAAGAAATAGCAAAAACTTTAGATATGAATGACAATCATTTAAATGGTAACGTTGGATGTCAATAAAAAGTCGTTAGAAGTGAAAAAACCGTTAGATGTGAATGAACAAAAAGATGCGCACTTTTTTCAAATTCATATTGCAATTTTATTAAATTCTTTATGAACGCCATTTTTTCTTGGAAAATGATTTATTGCCTTTTTTGTGACTTGTTACATAAATCTCGTTTTATTACTTTAAAGAAAGACGATGGAAAGGAAAATGAAATCTACATTTCTCTATAAATTTTCCAAACATCCAATTCTACCGCCATCTCAAAAGAGTTGCTTGCGCTCTAGTGAAATCCTACGAATTACTTGGTGATTGCAAATATGCAAATTCGAACTTATTCGTTGAATCAAAGTAGGCGGAATCCAATTAAGATGCGCAGGAAACAAAAGTTCGTTTTCATCGAATCATGTTGGTGTGTCTTGAGTATAAAACCCTTTTTTTAAATCCACTCTTTTGTTTATGAGAGAGTTCCAATTGCACTCTTTTGCTTTTTGTGAATTCACTCTTGCTTTTTGTGAATTCACTCTTTTGCTAATGAGAGAGTTCCAATTTCACTCTAAAGACTTTTTCCTGACAAGTTTTTTTAATACGAAAATTTTATTCTTTTACTTTAATTCAGTGGTCGGATTAACTGCTCTCTTTTGAAAACGACGCACTTTTGTACAGAGCTGTAGTTCAGATTGGATCATGCTGCGAGAACTTGAAAATAATCTTCTCTTATCGTGCACTCGTTGAATGTTCAATATACGAAACGAAATTGATTGAAAGCTATTCAGATAAAATGAAAAAGCGAACGCTTCTTTTTCCCTCCATCACTAAGTGGATGGCTTTAATTTAATTAAAATTCTCATTACGAAACTTTTTTGACATGATAATTAAAACTGTTTTACTACAGTCAGTTTTGTGTTCTATCTTAACAAAGAAATGATTGTGACATTGCTGCGTAAAATCAAACTTTTGTTAGTATAAAATTGCCTGTGCTATTGTTTTGAGTGTTTATTGTTTTAGCGTTGAAATTATTATATAGGTACTTGTGTGCTAACTGTGCATGCACTAATAAGGTAAAAATATCGAATTTAGCTTTGCAAAATTAAATTCGGTATTATAATTTTGCAAAACTAAATTAGATAATTTTGCTTTATTAGTCGAATTTAGGAATTATTTTTAACTTAAAGAGTTGTTTGCAGATTAAAGCAGCGTCTGCGTGGCAATTTTGAAAAGCAACCAGTGAAAATGGTCACTGAATGCAGATTTCATCATTGGAACTGTGCTTGGTACTTTGTGACCAAGTGAGTCCAAAAAATAATATATTGTCAATCTCAAAAATTGTTCGAGTTCGATTCATCGACTCGACGTCTGCTTCAAATTTTGAAATAGCATTGCTATTCATCAAATGAAAACATGATTCGAAAACCACACATCAAGTTTAAATAGTTTTTCCTTTATATAGAAAAAATACATTGTATCGCGTTTTGCAAAATCCTTTAGAACATGACGTCATTTGCGAACATTCCCGTATAGAATTATTTGATTTTAGATAATGGGAAAATGAAAAGATAATAGGGAAAAAACCGTTACCTTCAAAATTTATTGTCAGTTCTTGAATACGTGGTTTTAGATTAAAAATTGATACAGTTTAAAAAATTAAATAAGTTTTAAATATAAAAAATTAAGTTTAAATATTAAAATTCGAAATCGAACTTTATGAAAATTGTGTCGAGGAGATTCGTGTCGATATTGTTGAATAGTTGATGTGCTAGTTTATTTAGAAAAGCATTGATATTTGGATGCAAGATATATGAAAGTTTTTCCTGTATTTTTTTCTGGAAACGTGTTATCGTATAGTCATTACTTATTCGAAAGAAGGTTTGCTCAGTCACCCGGAAGTTGAGTCGCTTATCTATGAGAGTATGAATAGTAAAAGCAAAAAAAAGCTAAACACTATTCTATGAACTTTCCCTGAAGCGTAGGTAAGTGTGATCGTACAAATACTCCTGGCGCCTATAAGAGTTAGAAGTTTAGTATCGACTGACATTTCCACGAAAAAAGGATTCCCTTCCATGCAACGATAAATTCAAGGATCTTACAATTCCAAACTTGAAAATCATAGGCATTTGAAAGTCGCAAAAAGTACGAAATCCTCGCGTGGCTTGTATTTTGTGACAATAGATAATTATAGTACGTGGACTTATTAAAAAGAAAAGACAAAAAGGCAAATAAAAAAGACAAAAAAATGAAAAAAATAGAAGAAATAACTTTTTAAAAAAGCAGTGGCAATCACTGAATGTGATATATTTTTGAAATCACACTTGTTACTCAAGTGAACTCTCAAATGTTGGGGAATGATAAAAAATTTGTGGGAGCTAGAAATTGCATAACCTTTCATCAGTTTGATTACAAAATTAATCCCTTTTTGCATAAATTTGTAATAACTAAGCAAAATAAAAGTGGACAACAGTAATTTTAATAAATTGCAGTTAAAAACTAGCGGAAAAAGTAGTTTTTTATTTTAATTGCTTTCTTTTTATTCATAGTTTGTTTATCTTTATTTTATTGTGGATTATTTTATTTTTAGTTACTTTTCATCGATAATATAATATACTTTCATATTTTCTTTACTGTTGTTTTGTAGATTGGAATTTAGTGCTTCAATTTCGTAATTAGTAAAAAATTGAATGGTTTTCTGTAATATAAATAATAAGCAGGTACAGGGTATCATTTACATAACATAATCCCTGCAATTTTTGAGATAAGCGCTTTTTGAGGTAACTAAATTCATTGGATAAACTGTTATGCGATAATAACGTTATAAAGATCATTATACTGATATGAAGAGGCAAAATGAATGCATAGATTAATTATATGATATATCTCTCTATTTATTATAATTTGCCGACTTTGGAAAGTTTGATAAATTTATATCTACTATACTTTATATTTGTACTTTATTTATATTTATTTTTGTATTTATATTCACACTGCTGGAAAATTATACAAATTGGAAAAATTGATATTTACACTCTTGAAATATGATACGAATTGGAAAAATTGCAATCTTTTTGCAACTATTTTTTAATGTAACCCAATTTCCTGATTTGAAAATATCGTAACAGATACGTGAATAATATATGAATCTCCTTCAATAATGATGGATGTGACTATTCTAAGCTAGAAATTTTCTGTCATTCTCTTGACACACTGAGAGCGAGCTTAAGAGCAAATTTTAGAATATGGCTGTTGAACTTAAATTTAACTTTATTAAACTTACATTTGACATTTATTGCATATTTCTGCGCCTGTAATTGTGAAACGAAATGGTGACATTAATTTCCACTGGACCGCGAAATAATACCTAATAACTGTCATCTCTTACTGACATTTAAAGTAAACGCAAATCAACTATTCAAAAAGGTCTAATTAAAACGAAAAAATAAATTACCGAAAATTCTCTATTTTTGGAACTATCTCTACACTGTTAAAAAAAACTTTATCAAATTTAATACAGATTGTTTTAACAGTGTAATGTTTCTCGTTTATTATCATTTTCTGAATTTTTCAATGTGAAAGGATAGTGGACTGCGTGCGTAAAAAATGTCGCGTAAATTTCACGGAAAAAGTTTGTGGTTTCTATAAATTCTTAAATACTAAATATTAAAGTGCGGGAATACTACTAAAAATGCATATTATTAAATACGAAAATACTGCTAAAACTACACACTACTAAAATGCTAAAGTAATGCATGTTTGTATCATGAAATTAAATTAAAATTCACGACGAAAATACACTAATAAAAAGAAATTTAGATTCAGTTGCAATGTTAATTTATGAACAATTATTTACATCTTGGTGAGTCTATTTGCATAGTTAATGCTTCTTGTTCTAAAATGGATTTCAGTAGTTAATGTAGAGTAAAATTGGAAAACTTGAAACGTTAGCCTGATTTAATGATATGGAAAGAACGTTGAACTTGAGAACGCGGAAAAGTAGCGAATAATCTGACAATGAGTTTCGTAGAGTAGAGAATGGAATGCAAACAAGAAATAGAGTGCAGTGATGACAAGACGGTATTCGAGACCCAGAATTTCAGAAAATTCACTCATTCATGGGTGAAGTTCAAGCAAATCGCTCGTGTAACAAATTTGATTCTCCAAAAAAGTCAATTTGTAAAAATCAAGCTTTTTTCTATATATTAACAATAATAATGAAGTAAATGCAGAAAGAGTTTGGAAAATTATTTAATTCTTGATTATTATGTATTATTTTTTATACAAAGAATATGTATATTATATTTTGGACTAAGTAGAATATGTATATTATATTTTGGACTAAGTAGAATATAATAATATAATTTGCAAGTGAATTTTTGATGTATTGATTGAGTCTTTTGAAGTTCGTTAATTCGAGGTTCGTATGGTTTATGAACTTTATTCAACTGGAATAGAGTGAAAATATATTTACGACTCACTTAACGAAGTTAACGACCTATCATTTTACTCTTTAAAAAATGCTGCCTCTTTTATTTTACGTACTTTCTGCTCTTTTTTTTGCAATAATCTCTTTTCGAAAGTAGCAAAAAATTACAAACTGTAATCTTTGATCAATACTCTAACTAGGAGAAAATTGAGAATGATTCGAAATATTTAATAATATTCACCAGTAGTTTTTTAATTCACAAATTATTCGCTATACATAATACTCACGTGAGTTATATTTATACAAACATTCATAAATTTATAAACATTCATTTACATCCATGCATACAATTTATAAACATTCATTTACATGCGCACAATTTATAAACACTCATTTATAAACATTCGTTCGCTAAAATGAAAAGAATGATTCGTATTCCGCGAAAGGTGCAATTATGTGGAAATTAATTGGACTCGTGATGCAAATTTGAGAGAAATTGGCGCGGAAATTCTCGAAAAAAGTGAATCTTGTGGAAAAGGTATTGAAAATAAATGAATGTGATGTTTTTATCTCTTTTCTGTTATTAAAGATTCTCGTTTTGTGCATTTGAAAATTGGACTCTTGAGTAAATGATTCGTAATTTTTGGTCTGAATAATTCGCAAATAATGGTTTGATTCGACTGTTGACTGATTCTAAAGGATGAGAAAATGATTTTCGAAGCTAAAGTAGGCCAAAATGACTTCCGGCTCAGAGGGATTTCGTTTCCGTGCCAAATTTCCATCACTGAATTGAGAAGTTTGAAATATGTTCTGCAATTTGCTTGATGAGTGATTGTCCTGGTTTCATGAGAGCAGGAAACAAAGTGACCACATTGTTTGACGAATTTTAGACAAAAGTTTGTAACTCACATTCTGGTAATCTAATCAGAAAGTTTCAATTTCAAAAATAGAACTAGAAGATGTGATGCATTTTTTTTCTTGCGAATGGTCGACTATGTCACGAATCATCTGCAAACAATAGGCTCTTTTGCTTCCGCTTTTTCTTCTTTTATATTAGTTGGCTTTTTGTCTGACGCAAGACAAAACAGCTAGTAAGTCTTTTGCTTACTCATAGAGGAAGAGTCCTTTTTAATTTTTTACATTCTCATCAATAATGAGAAAGTATTTCAAGATTTTAAGATGTTAATTAAGATAGTTTTTTGAAGTTCTTAACGTTAAGAAATACACTACCATCTGGTACTAGATGGTAGTGTATTTCTTTTGGTTGCGATTGTTAAGCGTTTATCTGACGTTTAATTTGATGCTTCTCAGAAATTACAAGAAGAGATGTTAAGAGATGTTAAGAGATGCTATGAGATGCTATTTGTCGTGTAAATTTCTGTTATTAAATGCAGTTTTGTCAAAATATCATAAGTGTTTTATCATGCTGTGACAAAATAGGTTTACACCTCATAAAAGTCAGAGAAGCACTTCTTAACACAAATTTATGCCACTTGTTCCCAAGGCTTATTCAAAGCTATTCTATATCAAAGACAATAATGATAACACACGTAGTAACATTTTAAGTGATACTTGATAAGTTCACTTCTTACTAAACAATGCTAGACCATCGTAAAGTCGTTTCAACACAAAACTTGTTGAACCCAATTTAATCCATTAAGCTCCATGGTCACCAGTAACAGGAAAATGAATATAGATGTGACACTATTCTGTAAAAAAATATGTAAGAATATCTCTGTAGTATGAATATCTCTCTATAAATATCTCTGTAGTAAGAAAAATTCTTTTCAATTTAAATGTTTGGTAGGACGGTACAATTATTTGGTATAATCTTGAGGGCGGATTAATTTAATTCTTAATTATAGTTAATTAGTTCTTGATTATTTAATTCGTATTTTGTGACTATACGTATTGTCGTGTTATTAGCAAAATCAAAATTGAACAATGCAGTTCGTTATCTCTGGTGATCATTCAGGAAGAAATATTGTTACAAAATGATTGCGATCGTAACCAATTTATTTATGATAATTGCAACTCTCAATGGTTTGTTAGTGTTTGCTATTCTATAGAATATGGTCGTTTATTGTACGGCTGTGACTCCCTTATTGATTGTTCTTCATTAAATCTCGTAATAAATTTTGAATACTAATTCTTGTCACGTTCTATTAATTTTCTATGCATGTGTGTATGCCCTGTTCTCTTTATATGTATATAGCTACTCCTCTATATAAACGCACTCTTCTCTTTATATGTAAAATCTCTTTCTCTTTCACAGAAAAAAATAAGTCTTGTTTTTAGTCCACTTGGACTAAAATTTATCCTCAAATGTTTAATTTTAAGACCAAAAACTAGTTATTAGTCTTTTTAGCTTTCTAGGTGTGATTACATTTAGACTCTCTTTCTCTTTATATATAAACTCTATTTCTCTTTATATATAAAATCTATTCCTTTTTATATGTGAACTCTATTCCTCTTCATATGTGAACTCTATTCCTCTTTATATATGAACTCTATTCCTCTTCATATGTGAACTCTATTCCTCTTTATATATGAACTCTATTTCTTTTTATATATGAACTCTATTTCTCTTTACATATCGCTCTTCTCTTAAAAAAACTGTTTTTATTTATTTAAATTATTGAATTGAACGATCCTTGTTTTTATTTATATAAATAAGCTTAGATAGATATATAAAAAAGCTTATAGATTCCATCCTAAAGAAATGAATGGAAAATAACTCATCCACGTTTTATTCCGCGTTGTCTTTTATATCCTTAATAACTATTACATTATTCCTATCTCATCATTGTTCGTTGATTTATTCAACACTTGCGATACGTAATTTTCCAATCCAACCTATTTCGCGAATTGTCCAGTTTCGATTCCAGGAATATTAATCATTCTTTTTACTCACTGACTAGACAATAGAGTTAATTAATTATTGTATCGAAATGAGCATTTCAGTGCTATTGTATTATTAATATAATAAATAATAATTATTATATAATTATTATTGTATAATTATTATTGTATAATTATTACTATATAATTATTATTGTATAATTATTATTATATAATTATTATTGTATAATTATTATTATATAATTATTATATACAATTATTGTACATAAATTTCAATAGCTTTTTTTCCCGATTTTGCAAATCGTAATCCTCAATTTCGAAGAATTCAAATGAAAATCTCCAATTTGTTTTTAAATTTCATTAAATTTCAATCAATTTCAACGCAACAAAGTTATTTATTTTTTTAAATAACACAAGTGTTTTTCATGCTGGTCTATTCTTTATTTTTGTGTGAAAAACACTTGTGTTATTTAAAAAAATACAATTTTATTCTGGTCAACACTAAAACAACTTTTGTAAAGTTGTTTATTATTTATTTAAATTACCTTTTCAACATTTATTGAATTTATTTATTATTTTTGTGCATTTTTTCAATTTTGTGTATTTTTGTTTGTATTTTCTATTTTTAAATACAAATTTAATTTTATTTAAAATTCCACAAGTTTAAAGAACTTGTGGAAAATCATTGTTTAAGTTAATTTTATTTTCATAATGAAAAACGAATAGCTACGTGTTTTAGCCAGCAGAAATGCAGAGCAAAAAATAATAACAATTCTTGATACCTTCGGCAAGCGAACAATCTATAACGATGATACTGTTTGCTTGAATACAAAAGGCTCAAGAAGATTACACTTGCAGGTCTTCGCGGAGCTGCTTACATCGCGATATACCCTACAAAGCCTAGAACCTACTCTTTCTGCCTTCTTTTTTTTTCGTTCTTCTCTTCCTTTTTTTTCCCCCTTTTCTTTTTTGCCAGGAAAGCGCTTGCCATAGATTTTCAAATGTCCCAGTTGCCATTCAGACCTAAGCACCTTGAAACGTATGCAAGACGCTGTTCGCTAATGCACTTTGAATCTTGAATTCTTAATTTCCAGTTCTCACATTTCGAGTCAAAAAGACTGCTTAAAATTACATGAAGTAAAAAAGCGCGCAAGACCCAAATCCACTTAACCTATTTTTGTGGAATAAAAAATTGTTTTAGTCTGGCATTTTTGTTAAAAAAAAAAATGAATGAAAGAAAAAATAGAATCCCTTGGGAATTCTTTCCACTTGTCGGAAGCATCTTGAGGAATTATCGCGTAAATTATTCATCGAGAACGGAATAGTCATAGAGAGGCTTTAATAGTTATTTATTCATGATTTCAGAAGGCTTCAGGCTTCACCTTTAGACGGATTTGTAATCTGTTGATGCTCCTCTGTCTCGCTTAATTCCTTAGTCTGACGGTTGTGGATTTTTGTTTGTTTCTGTTTATACCGCAATAAAAATGTCCAGTCTGATTGCATTTACTGAATTGTGGTTTCTAAGTGTAGTTATTTTGAACAAAAGATAGAAAATTGGAAAAAAGAACTTTCTCTGTACGAGGATGCAATTATTAATTTTGTAAAGAAATAAGAATAGGTCCTTGAAAATTTGCTATTTTAATTTAATCATGGTCGTTTTAATGTTTCATTAAGGGGAGGGGTAATGTTAGAATTAGAAAAAGTGGCACTATTCATGGTTGCACTGTTCATGGTGGCACTATTCATAATGGCACTATTCATAATGGCACTATTCATGGTGGCACTATTCATAGAGTTGACTCCAATTTATCAAGCGATATTGCGAAAAATCTTTCGATATTACTATCAAAAGATAATATAGAATAGTAAATATATCGAATAATAGTAATGTGTCGAATAGTAAAAATAATAAAAATTGGTTTTTCTTTTCTTTCAGCCGACAAAATTGAACGTTTACAAGAATGACACTGAGAGTTGGGACTACACGACACCAGCTTTGGGTAAGTTTCTCTACAATTATTTTTGCTGTCCGTGTATTTTTTTTTTAAATTGCGATCCTAGTATTTCTTGGACGACTATATTTCTTACGAGCCTGATCGACTTGAAAACTGTTCCGTATACTCGTTTCCAACCTCTTGAAATGCTCGATCTTATCAATAAAAGCCAGACAGAGATTCCACTAAGTGGAATCAAAGTGATTTTGATTTGATTTAAACAAAAAGGAAATCTTTTTTAAAATACTTTTTAAAATCCTTTTTAAAATAGTTTTTAAAATTCTCTTAAAAATTATTTTTAGAATTCTTTTTAAAATAGTTTTTAAAATTCTCTTAAAAATTCTTTTTAAAAATACAAGCGTTAATTTAAAAACACGAGAACAATGATATGTAAAAAATTACCTTTTCTTATATTGACTATTACTTGATAATATATCGTTTGGATGAAGAAAATATAATAACATCGAGGAAGAATATATAACTGTAGGGATAAAGAATATATAATTCTAAGGATAAAGAATATATAATTCTAAGGATAAAGAATATATAATTCTAAGGATAAAGAATATATAATTCTAAGGATCAAGAATATATAATTCTAAGAATCAAAAGTATATAAAGGATAAAGAATGTACGATTATTTCACCTTTCATAAAAGTGAAAAAATAATTTTCGCAATTCAAAAATAAATGACTATTAAGCAGCTTTTTATCCGGTTCATGAATTTAAAGTAAGAAGAATATTTTAAAGATTTTCTTTTTTTTTTTACATCCTCGCAAAAAATATGTTTAAGAGTAAACTTGGCTTCTTCTCGTGCATAAAAAGGCAAGGTGTAAAGTGCGATAACGCGGTAGTTATATTCTATGTAGCCTTCTCGATGAAGAAACTCAGGTTTGAAAGGTGCCATTTATCATAGTCTGAGTTTAATCCTTTGATGTTTCTGGGCTCATAAACATTTTATTGCGAAAATGAATGAAATGAAAGCCACAGAACGTGCTTTTCAACCAATTCAATTGCTCTAAATGGTTTTGTTCATTTAAATTTTAGACTCTTTTTAAAATTCAAACACTTTTCAACTTTATGTAACGGATTAAGAAAGATTTTCGACTTGCTGCTGGAAAACTCCCGATATCTTTAAAATTCATGTACTCTCAGGTTTTATCATTAATTTTACAAAGCTCTCTGGCCAAAGTTACTCTTGCAAATATTCGCAGTTGTTATTAAAATTTCAAGCTTTCGAAATAGTAATCGTAACAGTGAGGCAAAATTGTTGTTTATTTTTTACATTTTTGTTATTTTATTTTTTATTTTAGAATTTAATAGTGAATAAAAAGACGATTTCAATCAAAAATGAGAATGAAATGACACCAATAATTTTAAAAAGAAGAAAGAGAATTTAAATATCCAATAATTTAAAAAACAATGCTTCCCTATGAGGAAGCAAAACGAGAGAGAATTTAAAATTTGGAATTATGGAATTGAAAAACGATGTTGGAGACGGGTTTTGGAGCAGTTTTCAAATTTGGAATTTTAATATCATAACCATCGTACATTGTCATCAACATCGATCATCGGGATCACCGTACAAACATGACATTTGACTGGACCTGTTCCACGTGACGTGAATGAAGTATCTTCATCATTTATATGGAACATGCCACATTTTCGATAGATACATTTTCACAGATGCAAATACAATATTATCCAATGAACCGTGTCCCATAAATTTTTCCACAATTATAATTGTAGAAATTTTATTGCAATGCGTTCTATAATTATATAAATACTATATATTACTAACTATATTATATATATACACTGAAAAAACAAATTTATTTGATTCAAATAACCATTTACTTGTCTATTATCAAATAAATATTTATTTGAACCAAGTAATTATTATTCGAATCAAATAAATGGCATTTGAATCATTGAATCAAATATTGTTTATTGGACTCAAATAATAATTACCTGGCACAAATAAATATTTATTTGATAATAGACAAGTAAATGGTTATTAGAATCAAATAAATTTTTTTTTTCAGTGTAGTTTCTTACTATAAAACGCATTGCAATTTTCTAATTTTTATAATTAGTTTTGCCGTGAATTAGTTTTTCAATGATTTTAAATGAAAATGTAGTATATGCTGGGAAATGAAAAGTTAATATACATACTATATATTTTGGAGTGTACACTTTACTCGACACGATAGAATTTTTTTTTACATTCAATGAAAATCTCACGATATATATATATATTCACACTGAGAAAATGAAATGCTTCGAGAGCAGAGCGAAAATTTGATTCAAAACTACTTTGGTTGAAACTATTCTTGCTTGAGAGTGATTTGTTTCAGAAAGTCATTTTCCTTAAGCAAATTACTTGTGCTGGAAATTCACACTGCAAGTTTCAAAACTAGTTTAAAATTGCTCCTCAAGCGTGGAATTTTAAAATGTTTTTAAATATCGTTTTATTGTTTTTCAATTTTATTGCTATTCTTTATGTGGTTTTTTCAAATCGTGTTTTTTTATTCTTTAAATTTTGAGTTGTTATTTTTAGTGATTCAATGACATAAAGTTGTTTATCGATTAAAAAAGTAAAGATTTATTTATTTCTCGTAAAAGAAAAACTATATTTTAGTAAAAAAACTACTTATTTAAAAAAGCGACTTTTTTGTACAAAAAATACTAATATTTAAAAAACTAGTATTATTTCTGAAAAACTACTAAGTTTCGTAAGAAACTACTTAACAAACTACTGAGTTTCATAACAAACTACTAATTTTCGTATAAAGAGAACTATTATTTTCTGTAAAAAGAACTATTATTTTTAGCAAATAAAAGCTATTATTTTCAGCAAAAATAACAACTTTTAATTTAAAAAACTACTAATTGAACTAATTAATCAGTAACCCATTTTTAGTTAATTAATAAGTAAAAAACCACTAATTCAAATTTGAGTGTGCTAGAATTCGTATTTGTTGCCTAATGTAGAAAATTCCATTCTTCGTTTACGTCACATTCAATAAGCATTTAATTAACAAATTATTTATTTTGAGCTATAGCTAATTAGTTGAGGCTAACAATTAGTCATTTTGGTCTAATTATTAAAACAAAACCAGACACAGTCGAATTCGTTATTTATCAGTCAATTATATCAAATTTAGAGAGAATTCGTACATATAGATTGCTAGAAGAATTTGTTTTCTGCAATAATTCATGATAATTATAGAAGCTAGACAAAAATGTTGAGTAATTTGGTTTTTATTATCTACATAAATATTTATAAATTACCTTTCGATTCGTAATTGAGTAATTAAAAATCGTTATTTCACTCTGAAAAAATTGTCTGGCCAACTTAACCGCAGACCGTTAAAGAATGAATGTTAAATTACTACAGTCAACTCTATCAACAGTGCCACTAAAACTCTACGAATAGTGCCGATTTTCTTTTATTCTCACTCGAGCGTCCTTTGTTTCCTTTGTGCAAATTTGTGCAAATCTACGGCACTATTCTTAGAGTTCACTGTATATTTTTGCTGAAATTTTAGTTATGTTAACCAGAATTTTTGTCAAGTTAACAAAAATTTTTGTAATTCAACCTGAATTTTGATAAAGTTAACCAGAATGTTGGTAAAGTTAATCAATATTTGTTTTAAGTATTCCAAAATTCTAGTAAAAACTAACAAAACTTCTGCTTAAATTAACTAAAATTTTGGTTAAATTTACCAACATTTCGGTAAAGCTTACCAACAGTGTGGTAAAACTTACCAACATTTTGGTAAAACTTACCAACAGTGTGGTAAAATTTACCAACATTTTGGTAAATCTTACCAACATTGTGGTAAAATGAACGAAAATTGTAGTTAATTTAACCATAAAAAATAGTAAGGGTGTATTTAACATTCTTTTTGGTTAAGTTATTTTTTCAGTATAGTAGTCTATAGTTATAGAGTATTTTTAACTGAGCGAATGCGAATACATTGAATACAATAGTTGATGCAACTTATATTTAGGATTCGCTTTTAGACTTGCAGTCTCTATCCGCTGCAATTAGAATCATTCTGTTTAGATTCTTTCACAACTCGATTGACTGAGTAGCTTCATTTATAAATAAAGTCCATGACAAAAATCCCCTTGAAATCAACTCTATTCGTATCGAATCAAATCCAGTTGCATCTATTCAAATCTATTTCTATCAATTTAAATCTATTTCTATAAAATTCTTCTTACAAAATTCAATCCACGTGTGCACATAAGAATTTTCTTCTCCTCATTTTTCGAAAAATTATTTTATATTTCTTCCGTGACACGTTTTTTCCTAAATTTAAAAAAATCTAGGAAATTTGTTTCCTTTTCTACACAATTTAGTGTTCTTTCAATGTTATATTTTTTATTTCTTTTAATTTTGTAAAATTTCGGAAAAATTGGCACCGAATTTTCGTCCTCTTTGTTTTTATAAAGTTTGTGTCTTTTTTATACATTTATGAATTTATTGTTTGTGGATTCATTGTATTTTTGAATTGATTGTATTTTTGAATTCATTGTATTTTTGAATTCATTGTATTTTTGAATTCATTATATTTTTGAATTCATTTCATTTATGTATTCATTACATTTGTGAATTGATTACATTTGTGAATTTATTTACCCAATCACAAAATTGAAAACTTTTTCTGCACTTTGAAAAATCCTAATTGAAAACTTTTTCTGCATTTTTAAAAATCCTAATTGAAAATTCATGTTTAAATCTGCATTCCAATGATGTGACTTTTAAAATAAGCTTCTTTTGAGAGTATAAAAGTTTGAAATCCTTGGATTATTATTGTTGTGAAGTAGATTTTGCTGGGAAATGTGTTTGCATTGTCCAGTTTCTCGAACTTTGACAGTTGGCTGTTTCGCTTCTACTTCAGCAAATTTGCAGTTTCCCATTTTCCTGAAACTCGAACGTGGCTGCGGCAGACGTGAAAACGCAAAGCACTACACACTCTATTCTAGATGACGATCTCGTCCCATAGTACAATCACTGAACCATTCATTCGAGCCTGTCGCACAATCGCCCCTAATTAATCATATTTACAAGTCCTGCACTTCAGACAAACACTTGTTTAAGAACTTGCACAAGTCAATTTCACATTTCAAGTTCAACTATTCAATTTTCTAAATTCTTTTCGTTCTATGTCCGCTAATCCGGAAATGCCAATTTTGAAAATTAAATTTTTGTTTAAAACTATTTTGTTCTTTTTGCTTCCTCAAGAGGAAGATTTGTTTTAAATT
>WNHD01009074.1:0-14052 GCA_011057455.1 Ganaspis sp. Gsp50
AACATTGCTTCGACGATGATATTTCTTTTATAGTATTATAATTTTACTTTTATATTTTTTTATATAAATTATTATTCTTTGTATATTATAAACATATATGTTTATTTATCTATATATTTTTTCTTATAGATTTTTTTGTAAAATTATATATCCAATAAAGAACGCCCTAATGATGGCCTGCAATCGGTCGAAATGTTGGCGATTTCCATCAACAATTTTGAATTTTATTTTATTTTTTTAAAATAAAATACATTAGTAGTTTTGTAAAAAAAATACATCAGTAGTTTTGTAAAAAATACATCAGTAGTTTTGTAAAAAAAATACATCAGTAGTTTTGTAAAAAAATACATCAGTAGTTCTGTAAAAAAAATACATCAGTAGTTTTGTAAAAACATACATCAGTAGTTTTGTAAAAAAATACATCAGTAGTTTTGTAAAAAAATACATTAATAGTTTTGTAAAAAGACATATTGAAGTTTAATAAAAAAAAAATACATTAAACTCTAAATAAAAAAATACATTGCAATTTAATAAAAAAAATATAGTACCAAAAAAAATGTTAGCAAGTTTGCAAAAGAGAATTGAGACCTCTGTTATTTATATTTAAAAATTAGGAGCTTGGAGAAGAAAAGTTGCAAGAAAGGGTTAATATTTCTTGCCAAACATGGCTCGTGACAGGCAGTCAGGGATCGAATTATAGGATCCGGATAGTTAGCCATTACTGAAGATAATTAATTCTAAGAGCTCGTATTAACGGAAGCGCCAGTTTGTCTCGACACGAAGAGAAGAGATGGATTGCCACGAAGGCAATTTTCGCTTTCGACGATTGCATCGGGGGAATGGAACTTCTCTACTTTACAGATACTGCAGTCCCGCCCTTTTTTACTGTTGCTCCTCGAGTTAAATAGCTAGTCACCCCTTCGACATCTTTAGTCCTTTCCACTGCTTGTTTTATACCCCTTGAGACGTGAAAATTAGGACGTCTCTCTTCAAGTACTGACTTTCAACCTTTTTACTCTCTAATTTGAGATCTTCATTCACTTTTCTACCACTGGAATTCAGAAAAAAAAATTTTCCAGCATGCTCGTAGAAATTCTCCCTCGTCGATTTAATATTATTTTTCTGGAAAAAGCGTCTCGTGTACGCTTCAAGACAAAAGTTTCTAAATCCACGACTTTTTGGTTCGCTTGTTTAAAACAATAAAATGGACTGTTTTGGAACTGTGTTTTTATTTTTTTGATTGATTGAGAAATGGATTGAAAAATTTTTTGAAGTAATTTCTGTGAGATGTTGGACATTTACGGAAATGGAGGCGAGAAAGTGGGCCTCGATATGCAGTATGACGTCAACATTTTTTATCGCCCTTGGCGAACATTTGTAGCATCAGCAGATCTAACTGGGACTCCGTTGAATTCTCAAGTCCATCCCGAGGGAAGACGAGGTCAGCTCGGTTAGTAACCACTAAACTAGGCGTCTAATAGATCCTCTTGGGATGCCAAAGGGGACAATCACCAGTGGCTTGCTGCCCAGTCTGATACTATTTATATCGATGGAAATCTAGTTTACCACGCGAAAGACTGATGGAATCGTAATTTTTTGCCCCTAAAAGAGGAAAAAGTACGGGCATTCAAAAAATGAATGTTGCTGATACCTAAATCTTTCGAAATAATCTGTCGGAAGAATTTTTCTTAGTTTTTTTATAGTTATTTTTCTTTTCTGAACATTCTTTACAAATAATTTATAATTCTTGCTTTGGCTTCATAGTTATTCTAAATAATCTGAATATTCTTTCTACTCTCTAAATTTGAATCAGCGAAATCCCGCTGATTCTCAGCTATAAGTGTATCACTTATTCAAATCAGCGGAAATTCGCTGATGTTTCAGCGAAATTTTAAATTTAGAGAGTAAATACATTATATTTATCGTTTTGACTGAATTAATTTTCTAAATAATATAAATAAATTTATAAATAATATGAATAGTTTCTCTAAATAAAATAAAAAGTTTTTCTAAATAATATGAATAGTTTTTCTAAATAATATGAATAGTTTTTCTAAATAAAATAAAAAGTTTTCTAAATAATATGAAAGTTTCTAAATAACCTGAATAATCTTTTTTATTCGTTTTTTAAACTAAAAATATTGATGAGTCAAACAGTACATTTTTTCACTTTATAGGGTTTAAAATCAGTAGCAAATACCGTTTCGAGACAGACAAGTGTTTTTCAATGTTTACAGTCATGAATCAGTAGAATATACCATGTTGAATCAGACAAAGTAGTATTTCGCTGAATGTAGTATTTGCATAATAAAGTTAGTTTAATAAGTTAGTTAATAAGTTTTTTAATAATTGTAGTTTTTAGATATATTCATGGTGGCTATAAAATTACGCCAAGCTTTTGGGTAGCATAAAAGCCCCCCGGTTGAATACTATAAAAAAAACCTAACCAACTTGAAGATCTTTTAAGCACTTTATCTGTAATTTAAAAATTGATTTTCGATAAAATTGCTTTTTTAACTTTTCTCGACAAGATTCGACGTAATAGTCGAAGAAATTAATATTTTCATGGTGTCTGTAAAATTACGCTAAGCTTTTTGGATTTAAAAAAGCCCCCCGGTTGAATACTATAAAGAATCCTAACCAATTCGAAGATCTTTTAAGCACTTTATCTGTAATTTAATGATTAATTTTCGATAAAATTGGTTTTTTAACTTTTCTCGACATAGTTCGATGTAATAGTCGAAGAAATTAATATTTTCATGGTGTCTATAAAATTACGCCAAGCTTTTGGGTAGCATAAAAGCCCCCCGGTTGAATACTATAAAAAAACCTAACCAACTGGAAGATCTTTTAAGCACTTTATCTGTAATTTAAAAATTGATTTTCGATAAAATTGGTTTTTTAACATTTCTCGACAAGATTCGATGTAATATAGTTTTATGGAAAGTTTTTGTACAAAATAAAAAAATTTCTGTATTGAAACAATTGCTTTACACGAAGTTTATTTTTTCACAACACGTTCTTCTGTTGGAAGAATTACAATTTGACCTCATGCTAAAAAGTTCGAATTTCGTTTATTTAATGAATCCGTTTATATTCATTTGTATTTATTCTGCGGCACAAAGCTCTTTATATGTTGTAGAAGGTTTCGGGAGACATGACTCATTTTGTGACAAAGCACGTAGTTTCATTTGATAGGTGCATTGTATGTAATACCATATTTCGTGAGGAGCAACATTTTCCAATTTCGATGGCCACTCATGCAAAACTGAGTTTTACACTTCGACAATCCTGAATAAATATATGCTGTTTTTCCTCCAATATTATTATCATATACTGTTTTATGTCAGCTTCAATTTCAATTTTTCAAAGTACCAGCTTACTTTGAATAATAAGTGAATTTTATGTGCATCAACATTTAAATAGCAGCCTGACTTTTATGAAAATCGAAACAATTTTTATTGTTTATAAATTCATTTATAAACAATAAAAATAAATATTAAAGTACAATTTTGTAGATATTTGCATAAAATTTCACGCTGTAAAATAATAAATGTTTAATTACGAGTGAGTTTAATTATAAGGAATCGCTTTGAAGCGAGCAACAAATATTAATTGTTCGTTTATCATCTGTTTTTTGATTGTTTTTCATTTTCGTTCAGAAACGTTAAAACAGAATTTGTAAATTCAGGGCTTCTTGTTCATACATTTTTAATAAACAAATAATAAGAAATAAAAAAAGGTTCCAAATGAAAAATTAAATGAAAAATAAATTTTGTATAAGGAATTTTGTTATTTTTGAATTTACGAGGGTGTTAAAATGTTAAGATGTGTGTTTGAAAGGCACGAGCAAACAGTGAGACAAGGGCAATTGCACTGGTTCTCAGACAAACACATTCATAAGAGGGTAGACACGAGGGGATGAATATGCGGGTCTTGGTGCATAGCAGACAAGAGGCCACTACTATTATACTATTCTAGGTTCCCTCTAAAGGTCGGGTCTGCATACTTTGTTTGGAATGTATTTCCATCCACAACTAGTAAATACTAACTAACCAACTAACTCTAATTTCCAACTAATTACATATATATCTAATTCAAATTATTTCCACAAAAATAGCACATTTTTCTTGTCTACGATTTTATTCGAAATTCTCTTCTCTGTTTGGATTTTTTTGTCCATGATTTCTTTAATAAAATAATCACCGAATAAAGATACAGAAAATAGATTTTGTCCTTTTTTTTGCAGGAATTTGATTTACTACTTTTTGTCTTGTTTGATTGGAGTTTTGTTTGTCTAATTTTTATTTTGTTTGTTTGATTTCGTTTTTATTTGTCTGACTTCGTGTTTGTTTGACTTCGTGTTTGTCTGACTTCGTTTTTGTTTCTCTGACTTCGTTGTTGTTTGTCTGATTTTATTTTTGTTTGTCTGATTTTGTTTTTGCTATTACAACAATCGCTCAATTTGTTTTTAAAAGATTATTGATTGATTGTTAAAAGTTAGTTGGTTAAAGTAAAAGTTTTCATGCATTCTTCTTATTTCAAACTAGTTTGAAGGAAGTAGTAACAGTGCACTTTAGTCAGACCTGAAGAAAGAAAGAATGAAAGAAAGAACGAAAGAAAGAACGAAAGAAAGAAAGAACGAAAGAAAAAACGAAAGAAAGAACGAAAGAAAGAAAGAACGAAAGAAAGAACGAAAGAAAGAAAGAACGAAAGAAAGAACGAAAGAAAGAAAGAAAGGACGGTTCTTGAAATTGAAATGTTTTACAAATTATAAATTGACTATAAAAAAGTAAAGTACTTCATTTCACGAACTACGGAATAATTTTAATATTATTTTTCCGTGATTTACGAATTTAATTGAGTCAAATGAATTGTTTTGCAGACTTTACGAAGAGTCTTTTCATTTTTTAACTCCGTTAATTGGCCTTTAATTTGATAATCAATATCCTCTGTAGATTTTCTCACTCTGCATTCATTTAAACAAAATTTATTTCCTCTTTGTAATTCAAAGACGGTTCTTGTCAGTTGAGAAAGTAAGAGAGAAAAATTATAAAATTAAAGAAAACAGGAAATAAACGAAAGAACAGAAAGCAAAAAAGTATTTAGAAACTAAAAATTATACAATCCCAGAGGAGAAATGAATATAAAGAAAAAGTGAGACAAGTGTTTACTTCAATTTGGCAAAATCAACATTTTCTCAGGACAAAAAAGTATTCCCCCCTCTGTTGACTTTCAGTGTATAAAAATGTCCACAATTCAAACAGTCGCTTGATTTTTCCAGAAAAAAATGATAAAAAGCGAAACAAGGTAGTTCCCTGGCATGAATTAAGCGACTTTGTTTATTATTCATTGTTTACAGAGCTTAATTTATCTTTTTCCTCGAGAAGCTTTTGCCAACATTGTTTTCCGGGGCTTGTCATTTGAATAGTTTACGTTCTTTAATTTGACTCGCTGATGTGGGATTTTTTTTCTGAAATTTATTTCTTACAAGTCTACTTAGTTTAACGAAAGCAAAGTTCAATTTCCCAAGAGTGAAGCATCCGCAACTTGTGCAGTCTTTCACAACTGTTTTCCTTTCTCGCTTTTGAAGCCTTTTCTCGTTTCTCACTCAGAAGGAAGTAGATGTGAAGATGTAAAATTCGTTTTACAAGAAGGCGCGTCTTTCTTTCACTGTTATTCGTTGCACTCTACCTTTACGCTCGTCTTTGTGAAGAACTCTGCTGAAATTTGATTCAGGGTACCCTTTCGTGTTAATGGTTTTTGCTTAGAATGGCAGTTCGGTGTTAATTAAATCAAATTAACTCGTCTTAGTTTCCTGGAAGAATTTACCCTGAATTGTACAACTTACTGTAAATGTTAGCATTTAGATGCTTCGTCTTGGAATCCTGGTTCAATTTGCCTTAAAATTTGTATTTAATTAGGACACCATCATGACAAGAATTCAAATAAATAATCATTACTATTTTCAAACTATAATCATGATTATTTTCAAACAAAAATTATTATTATTTTCAAACAATGATTATTATTATTTTCAAACAATGATTTTCAAACAATGAACATTATTATTTTTAAACAATGATGATTATTATTTTCAAGTAATAATCAATATTATTTTCCACGAATAATAATTATTATTTTCAAGTAATAATCATTATTATTTTAAAGTAATAATCATTATTATTTTCCACGAATAATAATAATTATTTTCAAAGCAATGCCAGGGCTTGAAAACGGGATTTGAATAAAGAATTAAAATTATGTGCTTGAAGAAACAATTATTTAATTTTTATATTCCATACTTTTTATGTAATTATATTTTTTATTAATTAACAAAGTCTTATTTATACTCTGAATTAGTATTAAAATTCAATATTCAATTAGGGTATATTCAATTAAATATTCAGTAATAATTGCAGCAATAATCGATGCAATTAATAAAATTTTCAATAACAAAGAATTTTAAAATTCTTAACCATTATCATTTTAAAAAATGATTTTGAATTTTTTTCACGTGGTAGCACAAACGTTCTATGATTGATATTAATAGAGTCACATTCTTGGAACTAAAAAAGAAAATAGTTTCAGCGGTTCGTGCCTGCTTTTTCAAGACGGTTGACGAGTTTTCTCTGAACGATCTCGTTTCTAAAAACACACGACGGGCAAATGCTCTTACGTGATGCTGGGACGCAAAATACGAGAATTCGGTCCTCTCTGTCTCTCTTTTTCTTTCTCTATCGCTCTCTATCTTTCTCGCTTTCTTTCTCTCTCTCTCTCTCTCTCTCTCTCGTTTTCGGAGGGTCATTAATTTTATCACGTCCCGACAGAATATTTTGGCTGAATTCGCGAATTTCTGAAAACATGAATCTTCTTGAAAAGATTCCAACTGCGAGAAAGAGATGGAATGAGCTGCTAAGGCGGATCCAGGGTGAAGATATTGTGTATAAAGTGCCTACTATTCGACCTCCCCTATTACAAACCATGCTCCATTCACCGCCCAACGATTTCGTTGTTCCGCCAACTTGGTTGCACCATTATCCCGCTTTTTAAATCCGTCTCATTTTTTTCTGAAAACTCTTTATTTTGGTTTATGAACTAGCACAATGTTTGTTAAATGGTAGAATTGTTTTTCAAGATCGTCTTTTGTTTGGCCAATGTATGCAGAGAGCCATAAAATTCAAAACTAGTGGAAATTGATGTTCATTTCACGAACATGGAATAATTAATTAATAATAATTAATAATAATTAATAATAATTAATAATAATTAATAATAATTAATCATTATTAATTAATAATTAATTTATTATGTTTATTTTCAGAATAAAAAATGAACACGATCGAAAAAGTTTACTTTTTAAAAAAAGTGTCATTTGACAATTAACAATCTGGGGAATGAAGAGAACGTATGGTTGACTAGACTTGAATATAAATGTGTTTGAATAATAACAGGATTACGTTTGATGACAGCGGGCAGAGAGAGTTGCTAAACGACACGAGTAATACTCGTGTAATACGATTCAAGAAATACATAGAGCTATTTTGCGTTAGTTGCTACACTGACCGAGAGCAATATTGTAATCTGTCACAACCCCCGCGTGCAGTTTTGCGTGTTTATGAATAATTTTGAATTACCCGCTGGCGATATTGGCAGCATTCGCGAGACCAGGCATTAATGTTTCAAGTTCCCGTTACGAACGACCTACGTAGTCCAAAATGTCATTTGCATATTTACGCGTAACGTTACATGTCTCGATTTTGTGGCTGCAACTAGATTCCTTTGTTTCCAGCATCGTTAACTATTCATCAACGCTCTTCAATTCGAAATAGCGAGATCACGCTTGATTTCACGCTGGCGTTGATTCAAATTGTGCGAAAGATCTGCATCTGAATTAGCTTTTCTGCAAATGCATTTAGCCAGAGGAGGTGTGGAATATTTACTTCCGGTTTTACCTTTTTATTGTAAATCATACACGTTACAAAAATTTTTTCCGTATTTCTTTGTTAGTAATGATTTTTCTGCTTTTTGATAGCTGGGATGATTTGTTTAATTTTTGGGTGTGAAAAGAGGGTGCGAAAATCTACTGATTAAGGTAGTGCTGTGATTCGGAACAGTAGAGGGAGAAAACTTCCGCCTATCGGAGTGATAGTAGGGATGCGGAAGAGTAAAGAAAGAGAATTCCCGCCTACCAAAGCGGTAGTGGGGATGCGAAAAAGTAGAGCGATAAGTCCCGCCTACTATAGCGGTAGTAGGGATGCGGAATAGAAAGCAGTCAAGTCCCACTCGTTGCCGCGGTAGTGGGGATGCAGAACAGTAAAGAAAAATAACTTCCAACTATCGAAGTGGTAGTGGGGATACGAAATAGTAAAGGGAGACAACTCCTACCAACCAGAGTGGTAGTGGGGATGCGGAATAGAAAGCAATCAAGTCCCACTCATCGCCGCGGTAGTGGGAATGCAGAACAGTAGAGGAAAATAACTCCCAACTATCGAAGTGGTAGTGGGGATGCGAAATAGTAGAGGGAGACAACTCCTACCAACCAGAGTGGTAGTGGGGTTGCGGAATAGGAGTCCGTCAGGTCCTACTCTTCCGCACGGCAGTGGGGATGCGAAATAGAAGGCAATCAAATCTTTGGTGCAGTAGTGGGGATGCGAAACAGTAGAGGAAGACAACTCCTACCAACCAAAGTGGTAGTGGGGATGTGGAACAGAAGGAAGTCAACTCCCACTCGTTGACGTTTTAGTGGGAATGTAGAACAGTAGAGAAAGCTGATTCCCACCTATCGGAGAGGTAGTGGGGATACAGAACAGCAGAGGAAGATAACATCCACCAACCAGAGTGGTAGTGGGGATACGGAATAGAAGTCTATCAGGCCCCACTCTTCCGCGTGGCAGTGGGGATGCGAAACAGTATATAAAAACAAGTCCCGCCTACCAGAGCGGTAGTGGGGATGCGGAATAGAAGCCAGTCAAGTCCCACTCGTCGAAGCGGTAGTGGGGGTATGGAACAGTAGAAGAAAAATTTAAAAAAAAATAAAAGATTTTGTTATTAATTATAATTTTAACATTTTTTTGTACTTTATTTATTTTTATTGTGTACATTTTGTATTAATTATTAATTATTGTTTATATTATTAATTATTGTGTATATTATTAATTATTGTGAATATTATTCCTATTAAAAAATCGAGTATATTTTGTTGTATTTTATCTCTATTTATAAATATCCACTCCATTCGAATAACCAATCACGTTAAATGCTGCATTATTGTAATTATACAAATGCTTGGATAATACAGATGACTTACAAATAGTATCTTTCCATTTTCAAATATTGAATTTGAAACGGTTACAAAAGACTGTTAGAATTGATTAATTCAGTATATTGCATTTCAGTCGATATTGCAAAGCATGGAGTGTGTCAAAATTGAAAATTGATTGGGAGAGCAGCGTCAGTCTGGATTTATAACTGATATTAGTCCAGAACATGAACAGTAGCGGATCATATTGGGAAAATTTGCAACACATCATTGACAATAGGATAGACAAAGGGACAAAAGAGAGAGAGAGAGGGGGGGGAATTATTGCTCGCTTGTCTTTTGTACATCTCTCATTTTCCATACATTCTGTAAAAATTACAGTTCTCTTCTGACACGCAGTGTCATAGATCTCGTGTCAAACGTGACGGAAGTGACATTTCCCGTTGTCAGGAATTTCCCCTGGTTAGCTTCAAAGTCACTAACGATCGATCAATTCTGTAATTTCGTATCTCTCGATTTTCGCAAAGCGTCAACGGTAGTTCTTGAATTATCCTATCAATTAATTCTTTTTTATTCTTTTTTTCATTCAAATGAAAATATATCAAGAAAAAATTCTCGTTTTTAAATTTAAAAGAAATCTTATAATGCCATTAAATTTTATATAAAGTCTAAAATGCATTTTATATAAAATGCAAAAATCTCTTTAGCAGAGAGAATACAATTCAATTTTAAAAAGAGATATAATATAGCAATATTTAATACAATTTTGAAGAGGGAATTTAATACAATTTTAAAAAGGGAATTTAACTTTTTAGAGAACTAATGATTATGAACTGGAATTAAAATGTCAGAATTTAATCACTGAATGGAAATGTTCAGAAGTTTTATTTCCGGTTTTTTTAATTGATTTTTATGATTTGAAAATGTTTGAAAGTCTTTTAAATATAGCTCTTGGTCAGTTTTTCTCTCTTCCGTTGTCCAATATTTATTGAAGAATCGACGAGCAATATAATCAAAAACACACTTGCATGCTTGCATTAAAACAATAACTCGCAAATATTTATCAATAAAATTGATAGTTCTTTTTATTCACTGTGTACTCGAATTTCGCTTATTAAAAATTAAAAAGAAACTTGTTTATGCATCCAGAAATGGTTTTTTGATTAAAAAGTGAATTTTAATCCAGTGCATTTCACTTTTTAGACACACATTCTATCAATTTTTATTTAATTTTATTTATTATTTAATGTTATTTATTTTATTTTAATATTTTGTTATTTGTTGTTAATTGTTTTTATTTGTTTTTATTTGTTTTTATTTGTTTTTATTTGTTTTTATTTGTTTTTATTTGTTTTCATTTGTTTTTTATTTGTTTTTTATTTCTTCTTTTATTTTACCATTTTGTTATTTACTTTTATTTGTTACTTTTTATTATTCATTCTGGCAGAAAATTTTTAAGTTCCTTTTATCTCCATTCGCTTTATATTAGCGCGCATTTTTTAATCCAGAATTTCTTTAAAATCCAGAGTAGGTTCTAAATCCAATTTTTAAAATTTTCTACATCTTTCCTAATTATCAAAGATATTAATTACGAAATATAATGTCGATAGCCAAGGAATTAGACATAATTTTCCATAAACATTTTCATGACTTAACTACTATTAGTCGAGTGTTTGTTTAAGAGATCCAATAACCTTGAAGTGATAATAAATTTCTCGATTCCACAACATCGAAGGCACTATAAAGGTAACTGTACCAACGATATAATGAAGGCAATATAAATTATAACTATAATAGAACAAAGGCGAAGCACCAGGTGTGGGGTTGGGTGCTTGGCGAAAGGAGACACGTTATTTCGTTGAAGAAGCGAGGAAATGAAAGTATTACCAGCAGGAAGCAATTAGGAGAAGGTACTGGGTGCCAAGGGATTAATATCGAAAAACCCAGAGGATACTGGAAAAGGAGAAAAAAAATGGAAAGTGGCAAAAGACATCGTGCGGAAGTGAGCTAGGTGCAAGTCTTTTTTTTCTCAAAGTGGACGGAAAGGGTACTGAGGGATGCTCTAAGTGAAGATGCGAAATACGCAAAAAGGATAAAAAACCAGTCAAGGGAAATAACTGCTCAAGGTGTTAGACTAAGTTGTTATCGCGAATCTGATTTTCTTTTATCGGCAGAAGGATGACATTACCTCCTGCGATATCCTTGAGGATTTTCCATTCACCATCCCGAGGGAAAGGGTCACATTAACTGTCAATTGCGTTTCACGTTGCACAAGATTGACTCCTCGCATAAAAATCCAATCTGACTGAAGCGATTCTTTTTTCAAATTTTGAGACTAGCATCATTTTCTTTGACAAAATGTAAGCTTTCTTTGACAACATGTAAGGCTGTATACATATTCAAATTCGTATGATCGTATTCAGTAGAATTTTTATTCATTTTTTTTATTCAAGTTTATTTTATTTTATTTTTTTTTATATTTGTTACTTTAGGACAATTTTCATGAACTTCAATACATACGATAAATATTTTTTTTATGAGAATTTAAGTCTGTCGAAAATAGCAAATGAAATTTTGATTCTGATTGATTTTGATTGCAAAAGAGTACCAGGTGCAAAGGTGATTCATTTCCGGATTGTTTACATCATGTTGAAGACTGAGGTGGCCATATTGGATGTCAGTGGGGACCTGCAGAGTGGCACCATCTGTCGGAAAAATATTAATACTACTTCGTATGAATTCAAAAATTCCGGGAAATTTGAAATTAGTACTTTCTTCTACTTTGGTGGCGGAATTGTTCCAATCGTATAATAAAATGTAATAATACTAATAATGATAATGATAATGATTACTAATTGTAAATAAATGTACATGTAATAATAATTATTATTAAAAATCATATAATACTGATTATTGAAAATCAAATGATACTAGTTATTGAAAATCAAATGATACTGGTTATTGAAAATCAAATAATACTGATTATTGAAAATCATGAAATACTGATTATTGAAAATCATATGATACTGATTATTGGAAATCACATAATACTGATTATTAAAAATCATATAATACGGATTATTGAAAATCATATATAATACTGCTTATTATCGTAGAATAAAATATATCCAAATATAGTAAATAATTCTTATAAATATATTAATAAATCAACTTCTGACACCTTCCGTTTAATGGCCATTGTTGTAGAAAATACGGAAATTTCTAAGCAAACATTTTCTGCTAGGTGAAAATTTTGGATATCATTTTCACTTCATTTTGGTATTGTGTAGTTAATTACTTGTTTGCAACGTAGCGTAGCTGAAAATTTCCCGTTGACTTTGCTAATTAATTTTGACGTTTAAATGATGTTGAGTTTTCGCATTGTAGCTAATAATGCTCGTTCCAATTTATCATAATTTCCAAGCTGAGTAATTTTTATATCCAACTTTTTTAAAGGTTTGGTTTTATTTTTAGATATTAAACTCTCATCAATTCGAAAATTTTTAACATTTTTTTAATATTTAATTGTATTTTCAATACAATTTTTGTCAATGTGTCACATTTTTTATGCAATTCTCCAGAACAAAAAGAGAACGAAAATTGAAAGCAATTTTCAATTTGAACTGGGAGTTTTCTCTGCTTTCTGATCTAAGAAAAATTGGACTCCTTGAGTGTCTGTATATCGACATGGACGCTGAAATGAAGGATTACTGGAGAAAGATAGCCGGAAAGGAAGAGGATGAAATCGAAGTAGCATTAATTCTTTAGGGAAATCGGAATCTCGTCACGAATTGGCCCCGAAGGCTTTCAGAAGTTTGAGCCGCGAACACGAGATCAGGTGAGGCGGAAGCTAAGCATGCTGAGGGACCTGAAAAACTCCGAGGAGATGAAATTTTGCAAAAATAGTCATAAAAATCTATGGGAAGTAATTTGTGCCCTTATAATGTCCGTGGATATTTCCTCAGAGTGAAGAAGATAGATAAATCGGTACGTACCAAGGGACTAAGAAAAATAAACAGTAGCTCCAGAATTCCTTTGGGATTTAAGAAAAAGATTTTCCACTCTCGTTATATACGCATTATAAAGAAAATAGAAACGAAAATGGATTTAAAAATAGATATGGAATGACAATAAACAGTTGGTGAAGAAAAGGAAAAACAGAGGAAAGGAAAAGAGAAAGAAAGTAAAAGTAAAAGAAAAATAAAGCAAAAGAAAGCAAAAGCGAGAAAAACAGAAAAAGCAAAAAAAAGGAAAAGTAAAAGAAAAAAACATAAAAGAAAGAAAATTAAAAGAAAGAAAAGTAGAAGAAAGAAAAGGAATAAAAAGAAAAAAATGAAAAATGAAAAATGAAAAGAAATAAAAATAAGAGAAAGATAAATTAAAGATATAAAAATGACAAGAAAAAGAAGAGAAATGGGAGTTGAAATTAAAAGAGAAGAATTGCGAAAGACAGAAAATAAGAAAAATAAAACGAAGAAAAGAAGACAGGTAAAAGACAACAAGAGAAAATGGACAAGACAAATTTAAGATGATTTATAGACAATTAATTTAAAATTGACTTTAAAAATTTAAAAAAATTTAAAATTAAAAAAATTTCTCTCCGCTTTTTCTATCGTCTGATTTTAAAATTCGTTTTCTGCATAACTCGTTTGATTATACTTCCTGTTTCTACTGATTTTAAATATCACTACATTGCTCGTCCGACTATACTTGCCTTTTTTACTTATTTTAAATCTCACTACATTCACTGTCTGACTATACTTGTCTTTTCCACTGATTCTAAATCTACC
>WNHD01009091.1:0-16741 GCA_011057455.1 Ganaspis sp. Gsp50
TATGTTTGACTGTATAACAAAGTGAAAATAAGTTTAAATCAAACATATTATGTTTGAATCAAATATATCGTTTTCTCAGTGTATCCGTGCAAATTTATTCATCGCGTTTTTTTACTTTAAAATTAAATAAAATTAAATTAAAATAAAAAACCCATTTTTTGTACAAAACTAAACTCAGTTTATGGTCACACTTCCTTTAGTAAAAGTATTCTCATCTTGCTCTTTTATATGACATTGGAAAAAATTTATTTAAAGTAAATTTAAGAGACCACCGGACTGTTAGTTATACTTTCAGCATACAACAATTTTTTTAAATAAAAAAATAATTTTTATACAAAAAAAAATTTTTTAAATGAAAGAAAAATTTTGTTTCCCCAAAATTTGCCGCCCCTTAAAACTTGCCGCCCTAGGCTATAAGCCTAATTAGCCTTATGGTAAATCCGCCACTGAACTTACCGTGTAAATTTGATATATACACATGTATCAAATCAGGTTTATTCAACAATGTCTTATGTGTTTCCGCGTTAATATCAAGTTTGGCCTCTATAAGTTCTATACGGGTTTTCTCGATTCTAATATAATTCAAATATGGTTTCAATTTAGTTTCTAGCAATGTCGAAACTGAAAATTTGCGAATAGAATAGAACTTTCTTTATGAGATAGCAGTGCAACTAAGATAATGAAAATTAATAGAAAAAATTCTTTTAAATAGGTTCGTCGATTAAGTGAAAGAGGAGGAGAAGGTTCAGGTCCGTCACCAAAAGAGGCCGCTTTTCTTGCTACACTTTCTCAAACACCAGTTCAACCGGGTGGACGAAGACACTCTGTTGTAACAATTTCCAAAGTGCCTCCCAATTTATTTACAAGTCGACGCGAATCAATTGCAGCTTTCTCAATGGGAGCATCGAGAATTCTTCCTAATCGAAGGGAATCTGGTGCTGGTATTTCAGGACCTCCAAGCAATAGTGGAAGTACGCATAATCTTCAATTGGACATAATGGACAACATTGCAGAAATAAGAGCAAGAAAGGTAGGAATTTTTCATATTATTTTCATTGTTAATATTCTACTTTTTTATTTATAATATTAAATAGTGTGATACAGCTCTTAATTATTTACTCACTTATAACAATAAGTTATACAACTCTTTCAAGATATCAAACTTTTAAAATCTCATAAACCTATTAAAAGTTTGTATTTAAATAAACAAATAATAACACTATGCTCAAATTTAAAACTTCTTTTATTAACAAACTGAACACCTGACTGGGAAACCTAATTTGAGAAAGATGAATCTAATGGAATCAAACGTTTCTTAAAGTTAGCTCATTTTTTCAAAACATTCGCCTTTCAAATTTTTGGTTTTTTGCAAAAAGAACACACAGTTTTTAATCATGTATAAATAATTTATTGTATTGATGTTAAATTTTTCAGTGAAATTGTACAAAAACTGAATAAGAGTAATTTTAAGAATTGAACTTCATATTTACCAAATAAGAGAACTTTGAAATTCTTATTTGGCTTTTGATGAATTTTTGAATTTGATTACGCAAAACCAAAACTACTATATATCGTATGCCAACAAATGTACACCCTAAAATTAAGTATCCGTATATTTTTTATTTGATATGACTAATATCAGAATTGATGGCTTTGAGACTGCACGTCTTACCCTAAAAGTATCCCCTAATCAATCTTTGTAGAAATCACTCCCTCTTTTGAAAAACAACTATTTAAATGTGAAAGTTACGACACATAAATGTACAATGATAAGGAATATCCTTTCTTAAGTATATGTGACTAAAACGTCTTTTTATGTCCGAAGACATTCTGGGACATTGAGTATTATGGTCCATAGACGTAAGAAAGACGTACTTAAAACGCCCCTAGGATGTCCTATGTCTGCCATAAAAGACGTCCTTTTGGACGTCCAAAAGTCGTCTAAAAGACAACAAAAAGACGTATAAAAAGATGATCAAAAGACGTCCTAATGTTCGTCCTTCATGTTATGTAATAGGAAATATTCTATGAACTTGAACACAATTTTATTTAAGACTTTGGATTTACATGATTTTACTAAAGCCTTGATATTCTAAACACTAAACTTATAAATAACAATATCTACACTTGAAAGGATTCGAACCCGGGACCATCGACTCTGCAACCTTGCGCTCTGACTACTTGGTACCAACAACTTGACAGAAATATTTTGTATTGTCTACATAAGTTACATCCTCCTTATATTTTCAATTATTTTGCCCAAAAATTTGTTTTTATTGTATCGATCAAAAATATTCTAAGTTCAATGTCTAAAAGACGTCTTTTGGACACTGCATATTAGTACCTTTTTCCTAAAATTACGATTATCTGATTCGTTTCTGTCCAACAAGTTGGAAAAAAACTTTAAAAACTGTTTCAAATACTTTAAAGGGACAAACATTCTGACTGCATTTTTGGCAAAAAATTTACAAGTCGAAGAGGTCGAAAAATATTTCCAAACTTATTTTCCTCATATTTCAGAAACGGTTTGTTAAATTGTTTAAAGCAGTTTAAAGTAGTTTTTTAAACAGATTTTTGATTTCACTTTTTTAAGAAAAGAATTACAAGTCTAATGTTCAAAAGACGTTTTTTGCACATTGCACTTTGCAAACTTTTATTTTCTGTAATTCCAAAATTTGCATATATTTTCAACTTTAATGACGAATAAAAGCTTTTTATGGTGTTTAACCCTTTAGCAGTCCAGCTATAATATCCTTTTTGAGCCAAAAATGTTTCAGAAAATTTCTTTTTTGTTAAGTGTTTTATTTAATGCTTTTTGGGGCTCTGAATCCATATCTGAAGTCAAAACTTGAAAATTCAACTTGGCGGATCCAAAATGAGGTATCCAACATATCGATTAAAATTTAAAAAAACGACATTTGGTTAATAATGCTTACTTATGGGTATTTGGGATAGCTGTATTTATATTTTAAGTCAAAATTAAAAATATTTCACTTTCAAAATGTCAATAAATGCCAAAAACCCGCGAGAAAGTATTATTAAACAAATATTTAAAATTTTTACAATTTTGGTTGCCATTTTGGATCCGCCATTTTGAATTTTTCAATTTTGACTTCAGATTTGTATTCAACGACCCAAAACACCCCGTAGAAAGCATTGTTAACTAAATACGAGAAAATTTCAAAATACTCGGTCGCTATTTTAGATCCGCCATTTTAAATTTTTCAATTTTGACTTCAAATGCGGATTCAGCGACCCCAAAAACCCTAGAATACGTTGTGACATTAAATTGTTTTCTTTGTTTAGATCCTTATTTTTAAGATGCTTATATGTGTGTCATGAAGCAAAAGTGGTACGAATTTTCTTGCCTACATGTGTGTCGCCGACTGTTAAGGGGTTAAAGTAGTTTTATGTTGATATTTGAAAACATGTTTGTGATTGCATTTTCTGAAAAAAAATGAAAAAAAACTTGAAAAAATTTAAGTTCCAATTCTAAATTTAGTTACTGTTTGGTAAAAAATATTTAGTTTAATGTAACGAAACAAATTTTATTTTTTGATGCTTCTAATTACCGACAGAAACGTCGTTCTCTTTGGAATTTGGTGAAAAAGTTGTGTGTTAAAAGATTGTGCTAAAAAATTTCTAAGTCTAAAATTAAGTTGAAAAAAGTTTTAGAACTTATTAAAAATTGTTCATGAATCTTTTTTTGCATTGTCCAAAAGATGTACTTTCAAGACATCTAATGGACGTCTACAGACCAGACATAGGACATTTTAAAGACGTCTTTAAGACTTATTATTTATGTCCTAAGGATGTACTATTTTGGGACAAGTTAAAGACGTTTTTAAGACCTCTTTAGGACGTCCTTTGCCCAATGTCCAAAAGATGTCCTGAAAAAGACGTTTTTAGGGCATCTTTTGGCCAGGTGTATCCACTGGGAAGGAACCATCTGTCCGAAATTAAGTTTTCGAGGAAAACGACTTTGAAATTAACAAGTCGATATTCATGCTCCTGTACGTCGAGATGGCTTGAAACTTATTACTCGCAGTTTTTAGTGTCGCTAATTATGAATCTGGAATCAGATTTTCAAAATTCAAAATGGTGGACCCAATATAGCACCCAAAGAATTTGAAAATCAAATAGATTCGCTTAAAACATGTTGAAAGTTCATTATATTTCCTTGAAACTCGTAATTCGGGGATTTTTGCGGTAACTGATTACGAATCTGGAATCAGATTTTCAAAGTTCAAAACGGCGGATCCAATATGGCAGACAAAATTTAAAAAACTATCGGATTCGTTTGGAATCCCTAACAGCACTATATCTTACGTTGAGTTTACTAGAAGCTTACATGTAGAGTTTGTATAGTTACGTGGTAAACCTGCAGTAAGCTCAGGGTGAACTCATGATGTTCGCCTTACGGTAAGTTTACACCGTAAGGTTATGATAAGGTTACACCGTAAGGTCATGGTATGCTTTGACGGTAAGGCTGCGGTAAGCTCACAGTAAGCTTACAGTGTAAGGTTTTATCTTACGTAAAAGCTTAAGGTAAGCCTACAGTAAGCTTACGGTTTAAGGTTGTGGTTTCTCAATTATAAAAAAAATTAATTAACATTCTTTTTTCGTACAGAAATTCATGCATAAGGCTCATAAATCAACAAACTCATAATAATTTATATTAAAAAATTTTTCGTTTACGAGTTTCGAACCCATCTAGCCTAACAGTTGTTCCGAGGTAGCAAGCGCATTAAGGCCCACAGCTATCTAACACTTGCAATATGTTTCAAAAAATCTTTCTCATACTTTACAGAGAAATTTCCATGGAAAAGCGTGAGGAAGATTTTTTGAAACATATTGCAAGTGTTAGATAGCCGTGGGGCTTAATGCGCTTGCTTCCTCGGAACAACTGTTAGGTTAGATGGGTTCGAAACTCGTAAAAGAAAAATTTTTTAATATTAAATTATTATTCGTTTGTTTATTTATGAGCTTTATGCATGATGTTGTGTTCGAAAAAAGAATTTTAATTAATTTTTTTTATAATTTAGAAACCACAAACTTACACCGTAAGCTTACACGTAAGCTAAAACCTTACACTGTAAGCTTACTTTAACCCTTAAAGGCCACACCTCAGCTAGGCCACATTGCGGCCACACGGGGTAACTCATTACCCCACGCTGAAAAACATAGTTGTACAAGACATATGGTTATTTTAAGACTTCTATCCAATTGTTTCATGTTTGTTGAAGTGTTTTTTAACTTTTTTAATGATTTTCATAGATCAATTTATAAAAGACGTTCTAAAAACTTGTCATATACGTGAAAATATCAGATGGAACTTCATTACTCTGTTATTTTTAATATTTTTCGATAAAAATTTTAGGATTGTTTGCACAACATATACCCCTACGATAAAAACATAACAGTATCCGCTGATCATTAAAAAAATATATTTATTTTGCAAAATTACTAGAGGAAAAAATGGAAAAAATTACAAATCATAAAATTGTCTTTTTTTTGAGTTTTGTTATTTGTTTATTCGAAATAAAAAGTATAGGTACTATCCCAGCAGACACGTATACATTTTCAGGTGGTTTTCACAATGCAACATAAACGGGTGAACGTGTACGAATACGGGTCTATTTTGCATGGATAACGTACCGGCCTGATGCGGGAATAGATGACAACAACAAAGGCACACTGGATTTACTCAATAAACAATATGATACACAAATAAAATTAAATTATTTCACTTGAACAGACAAGATTCCGTGACGATTAGAGATTAGAATTTTTTTTTCTTACACGGAAAGAAGTCTGATGGAAATACTCTATCCAATGGACCGATAGAGTATTTCCATCAGACGCCACTAGTACTTTTCATACCGCGTCATAGAATTATACTTTTCATACCGCGTCATAGAATTATTGCATCGCCACCAACTACTTTTCAGACCAAGCCATATGATTATTCCATCGCCACTACTACTTTTCAGGCCAAAGCGATGGACTATTCACATCAGCGTCAAATAGAAATACTCCATCGGTCCATCGGATAGAGTATTTACATCAGACTTCTTTCCGTGTATAAAAATATTAAAAAGTTACCTTTATTTTGTCTACTAACACCTCAAACAAACCGATTTAAAACAAAGAAAATCGGTGTCAAGAAACGGTTGCGGACACACTGGGGTAACCAATTACCCCCTGTCGATAAAGCGAACGCTCAAAGCGCCATCACGCTTTTTTACGACTTCTTATGTAATTGAGTAACATCTCGCATTTGTGTACTATTGGCAGAAGTCGTTACTTGTATTAATTTCAAAGGTTTTAGACCTCAAATTTCACTTCTCCTTATCCTGGGGTAACTAGTTACCCCGTGTGGCCGTTAAGGGTTAAAAACTTCTAAGTTTTTTGTTTGTTAATATATTGGCTTTATTTTTATTTTCTATTTTTGTTTAGACAAGTACTTTAAAATGTTAAATGGATATATATTTAAATAGGGGCTGGCATTTTAATAAAAAAATCCAAAAATTCCGTTTGTTTCAAAATGATAAAATGGGGCTATTAGGAACAAATTTAGAAATTTATGGAAGAACTTGTTTAAATTTAAATAATTTATTATTTGTTGCTCGAAAATCCAGACCTAATGAACATTTATGAACCAAGTCGAATTTTTCGACTGTTAACCCTTTCACATCCAGGCAAAACTGGGCGCATATGCAAAAATATGGACGACGGTTCTCACAGTTTTTGGATTACTGACTGATTACGAATCAGATGTCAGATTTTGAAAATTCAAAATGGCGGATGCATTTTTTTAAATTCATTGGATATTCCTGAAAGTTGTTACTTAGTGGTTTTTGGGGTCATTGATTATTAATCAGATGTCAGATTTTTAAAATTCAAAATAGTAGATACAAGATGGCCGACGAATTTATTAAATTTTATCGGATTGGTCTGAAAGTTGTCAGTCAGGGGTTTGGAGGTTCTCTGAACACGAATCAGAATTCAGATTTTGTAGAATCCAGTATTATAGATGTTGTTAGTGTTAAAGGGATTTGATTTCCTTTAACGAACATTTTATATTTGATTTTAAAATTATTGACAACTTCCTTCATTTCCTCGGCGCCAAAGTGAAACAGGGTGTGGGAATTGATGAGTAGAGGGATACAATTTCTATTTTAATTAAAGCCCCTTTGCATTCAATCGTCCTTATTATCAATTCTCAAAGGCGATGAGTACGAAAATCGCCACGACTTCGCGTGTCGCCGGCAGCATGAAGATGTTTATTTTATTTAATTTAGTTAATTTGCATTTTTAATATTATTTATTTTGTGATTGTGTTTTTAATGTTTTATTTTTACATATTTTTATGGAAAAGTGTGTCGATTAAATTTAACGTGCCGATCAGAGTCGAAGGAATGCGAAAGGAAGTTAATCAGCATATATTGAGATACCAGGAAACTGACGGAGGGAATATCTCTATCAAACATGGTCCAGCACCCAAATTTGACTAAAATTGAACACCCACATCTCTTCATCAATTACCCTACTCCCAAAGGCCGTTTATCCGAAATTTGGAAAGTCGCCGAGACGGTAAGTTTATATGTTTAACCAGTTTTTTGTTTATTTATTTTGTTTGTTTGCATTTTATTTTGTCTGTCTGCATTTTATTTTATTGTATTTAATTAATGTCTCAATTTTTTGTATTTATTTATATTTTATTGTAATTACGATCGCAGTGTGGACGGAAGAGTGTAGCGATCGTGTTTTTATCTTTATATTTTATTTTAACTTTAATTTTAAAGTTTGAGGAAATATAATTTGCCTTTTATTATTGAAATCTATGTTTTTTAGTATGTTTCCTTGTCTCATTTGTCAATTCGTCTAATTTATTCTTGTCACCTTTTTATTTTTATTTATATTATTTTAAGTTCTAATTTAAATTTAATGTGCGATTTTAAAGTTTTAACGGCAAGACCAAAAAATCGTTACAGTGTATACTAATTTTATAAATTTTAAGAAGAATTTTAGATAATCATTTATTTATAACGGTCTTCCACAAAACCCTGGAGTTTCCGAAAATAGAGTGTTGGATTTTTTTAAGTGAATCCTCGCCTATAACCCTTTTTTAACACTATGCTGTATTGCTACAAATCGAAAATCATGTGGTAACTTTGTAATTTGTAATACGCTCCTTCTTTTTTAGGCTACTTACTTTCCATGATATTTTCGAAAACATCCTTTTATAGAGAGAGAAATGTTACACTCTATGCAGATGACGCTTGTACGCTTTTCTGTTGACTTTGTACTACAAAAGGCACAGCGACGGTGTGCTGTGCCCCCTTCAAAAAACGCTGTCTCTGTGCTTTCCGTAGTACAAAGTCAGCAGAAAAGCGTTCAAGCGTCATCTGCATATAGTGTAACGTTCCTCTATGTATAAGTGGATGTTTTCGAAAATATCATGGAAAGTAAGTAAACTAAAAAAAAGAAGGATTGTATTCCAAATTACAAAGTTCCTGCATGATTTTCGATTTGTAGGGATACAGCAGAGTATTAGAATAGGGCTTTAGGCGAGGATTCACTCAAAAAATCCAATGCACTATTTTTGGGAACTCCCAGGGTGGTGAGAAAGACCGTTATAAATAAATGATTATATAAAATTTTTCTTCAAATTTTTGAAATTAGTATGCACTTACAACATCTATGACACTGGATTCTTCATAATCAGAATTCTGTTTCGTGCTCAGAAACCTACAAACCCCTGTCTGACAAATTTCAGACCAATCCAATAAAATTTAATAAATTTGTAGATAATTTAGAAATTTCTATTGATACCGACCAAGCAGACATTTATTAAATGCCTATAGAACTCTTGGTTTGAGTCCGGATGATGGTAAATTAAAATTTGATTCGATGTGGTTGTCGAAATCAAATTTTTATTTTTAAGTGGTTGTCGAAATCAAATTTTTATTTTTAAGTAAATTTTGTTGATGCCCGGTGTACTCTTCCTGCGGTTTAGTTTTTCAGAACAAAATTTACTTAAAAATAAAAATTTGATTTCAAATACCACATCGAATCAAATTTTAATTTACCATCATCCGGACTCAAACCAAGAGTTCTATAGGCATTTAATAAATGTCTGCTTGGTCGGAATCAATCGAAATTTTTAAATTATCTACATATAAAAATTAACCGACGAATATAGCGATTCTAGTTCATTTAATAAATTTGTCTGCCATCTTGTATCTGCCGGTTTGAATTATCCAAACCTGACTTACCACTGTAATCAAATATTGAAATTTCACGAAAGCACATTAAATCACATCTAAGTTCCTGCTATTTACAAAATAAATAAACGTTACAAATGATGTACTGAATTGTCTTGCGCTTAGCCCTAGCAACATTTTTTCAGAAGAAACATACAAAATCTACTCATATGTGTCGCAAAAGCATCAGCTTTACTTGCAGGGAAAGTCTTGTTCCTAATAACCCCAATGTTCCTAATAGCCCCAGTTGACGCTACGTGTTTTCTATGTTCTAAAAAATGTTTCCGAAGTTTAAGAAAATTATATACCTGATGAAAATGACTTATTTTTAGTTATCTTTTAAAGTGTAAAAAAGCTAAATAATAATTTTCGATTGTTTTGTTCATATGCACGTTTGTTTAATATAGTGTTAAATCGGGTACAGTGGGAAATCACTTGTCTGGTAAAGTTGGAAGTGTAATTTACCATATACTAAGTGCAGCGATTTAAAATTTCAATAAGAAGTTCATATAAATACTATTTTGTTAATATATATGCAATTTTTTCTTCTAAAATAATGAGTAACCTGATATCCTGGTCATTTGCGGACAACTTCCGGACTTCCTTTTTGTATAAGTTCCCACACAGCATGAAAACTCTTCTGAACATTCCCGCAATTTTGAGGGAAGTTCTGGAATTTCCATCAAGTTTCGTGGAAGTTCTATAACTTCCCTAAAGGTTGAGAATGTTCAGTAAAGCTTCGGTGCTGTGTGGGTTTCAATATATTTGAATCGCAAAAATTTTGGGTTATGGAAACCATGAATGGAAAAAAAATTTACTATCAGGATTCTGTCATGTCCCGAACATAAATTTTCGGTTATCACATAAATCTTTGGAGTTCTATGAAGAGATGGCGGATATTGGTGATCAATGACATATAAACATTCCAAATCCTATTTTTTAATTTTGTGTTTTATTATCTTTTAGTCTTTCAGGATCGCCAATGATAATTAGACTATATAAGCAATTATAAAGAAAAACTATTTAAATTCTTATTACAGTAAATTAATTAAAAGATTATCTCAGAGATCATAATACATGAGAAATAAATCTCTGACTTTATTATTAAGAACGCTATGTTTAGAAATCTTCAGAATCACAGAAAGTACGTGATCTATTGCGCTTTATCAAGAGAATAACAATCCTCGGTTGACCATCTGCTCATTACGATCTAATTGTTTCGTCTAAAGAGTTTAAAAGAACATACTCTTAAAATACATTCTTTTATTGGGTTTTATTAAATACTGATAATATCCTTCATAATAGCAAATTAATATCACTTAAGACCCGTACCGATTTATCGATAAACACCCAATGCAAATTGAGTTTACTACCAAGTTTACTCTTTCTGTTCAAGTATAGTAGTTATTCTTCAAGTGCAAAGAATAGTTTCTCACTCGTTTCGGTGAGTTTACTTATTAAAAAACGTAGTTCTTCAAATTTTGGAGCACACAAGGAGGTGACATTAAAATGAACAGAAGGAAAGCAAACTTGCTTTAACGTACAATCTTCAGTCGTTAAGTGTTGTTCCGTTCCTCCAAACGAACTGATTGTTTTAATTTATTGAAACAAATACCGTTGAACAGTTTATAGCAACTCTAAGCGTGTGGGATATCCTCCAAGAGGCGAATAAGCTGTACAACAATGAAATCATTCAACTCAATCAACCAATTATAAGTAAGTCAACTAAGCAGTAAAATTATTAAATCCTATCGATTTCAATTGTTTTTCTACCTTGCAGAGATTTAGCTACGATCATTCTATTTAATTTAATTTTCTTTTCTTATTTAAACCAATTGTATTCAATTGTAATTCTATTGTAATTGAGAGTATTCAATTGGGTTTAATTTAAACTAATTATATTTAATGTTCAGCTATTTACAACTTTGTATTTTTGTTAATTGGTTTCTATTGGATTCAATTGCAATGGTTTCAGTTTAAGATATTCAATTGGTTTCTATATCACCGACATGTTACTGCGCTAAATATTTATTTACTTGTTCGATTAAACTAAAAGTTTGTATAATAATGAAATTGTTCCTAATTGTAATCTTTAGTGTTCTATTGTAATTGTCGTTATGATAGTAATTTTATAACATTCAGAGAATTGTGAAGTTGAATACACTGTTTTTCCATTGCACATCTTATTGTATTTTTTTCGTATAATTAAATTACTTAAATAAACAAATTATAAACAAATTCGAACGTTATTTATTCAATTGTTTGTTTAACTCGGACCTCATAGGTCTGATATTACAATAACAAACCCCTAAATAAAAATATAAAGGTTAGACTTTACGTCTTACTGTTTAGCTGTTATTTCTTGATAACAAATAATTGTTTTTAATTAAATGGTTAATAAACTAGCCTCACTCGGACGTGACATCTAAAATGATGTCAGAAATGGGATTGTAATTGTTAAATAAACAAATGAAATTGTTTAAATAATTATTAAGCTATAATGCTATCGAATTATTCATAATCTGTCTGCTAAGGTCCAATTATTCCTCTTGAATAGTAGTGTATTGATACCATAGGCAAAAATATTATTTGTTAACGATACGTTTCTAATTGTTATTAACAAAATGGATTGTAATTAATAAGCAGAGAAGCAAAAGGTTGCTAGAAACCCGTTTCGGTGGCTCTAGTAATCTTTAGAATTGCCACGCAACGCATTTCGGCAGATCGCATAGCATTTCGAAAAATTCTATTCCTTGCAATTTTAAGTTTATGGCTGCATATTATTATTGTAATAGAAAATATGGAGTTTTTTGCGTCTTTTCACAAGCAATTTTACTCCTAGAGTTTTTGAGCAACGCCTTTCGGCAGATCGCTTCAAAGCTTGAGACAGTCTATTGTTGATAATAGAATAAACTCAATTCATGGTTCTGGTATCGAATGTTGATAAAATTAAATTATTAATTTTTAAGAAAGGTAAAAGATTGACAAAAGTGCTGTTTAACATATTTGCAATCTTCAGAATTTTAAAGCAACTCCTTTCGGCAGATTGATTACCAATTTGAAATCCTCTGTATCCTAATAAAAATGTATTGTTTATTGACAATTGCTAACTAATAGCACAACAAGAGAATATTAATACGCTCTTAAAGTGACTTTAATATTCTTTAGAATTGTTACGCAACGCCTTTCAGAAGATCGCAACACAACTCGAAACCTTCTACCACTAGCAATTGTAAATGGTTGCTAATGTGTACTGTTAATAATGGAAAAACATGAATTTCTTTGATGTCTTTAGGCGATCGAATTAATTTCTAGAGTTTTAAGCAACGCCTTTCGGCAGATCGTTTTAAAATTCGAAAGTCTCTATTATAATAGCAATACATTGCAGTCAGATAACTTAAAATGTTGTAATAACATTAATCGGTATCTGAATAGATTTCATTAAATTGTTTAATAAATATTTGAAAATCAAGAGTTTATTAAACGCCTATCGGCACGCTAATTATACTCTAGAATAATTGAATTACGCCTTTCGAAAGATGGTTGAAAGATTCGAAATATTCAATATTTATTAAACAACATTGCATTAATATTGGAGATCAAATTCTGCTCTAATTTTGTTACAGATTTTTTTTGGTAATTATTTGAACAAATACAATAGAAGGCATTTAAATCTATCAAACTTATAAGATACTGAATGCTACTGATTCTCTGCAAAAATTAATTAATTAAAGCGAAAGTTTTGTCTTGAGAAGTGCTTCTTAACCTAAGAAGGACTATTAGATTACAATTTTTCAGTAAACAAATCTACTAATGTTAAATTGAATTTTAATTGTTTTGAAAAATTATCAGGGATCGAATTAGTTCATGCTTAATAAAATGAAGAACAAAAGTTACTCAATTTCCACTAAAAGGTTTTATGCTTTTGTTATTCAAGGTGTTTGAGTTTTCCTTGTATAATGTAATAATTAAAGGCAAAGATTCTATCTTTTGAATATGATAGTGATAGGGAGATGAGTTTTCTGTCTTGCAGAATGCTTCATACCTGCGTATCAACCAAAAGAAAAATTAAACTCAAACTTACAGAACACGAGTTTCATCCATCTTTCTTTAATATTGACCTGATTGATGTTCGGAAAGATTGACAGAAATATGTTCGCAAATCATAATAATGAACCCAAATGGAGTTTGTAATTGGGAAATGACCTGCTCATTTCTTATAACAAAATACTATTGGAGCCAATATAATGAAACAAATCAAAGACAAAACTAAGATTTTGTAAGTAAATAAAACAATTACAATTTAATAAAGTTTTGCTTTCAGTAAATTAAAATATTAATTTAAATAATAATTGTATAATGTCAAAATTCTCAACTCGTACTGATCTCGTGTTAAAAATTGAAATATCTCTGTTAATTAAATAACTATTTTCATAAGAAAATTACAGAGCAATCTTAAATTTTCATTCAAATTTAAAATTTTTTAATAAGTTGAAAAACTTTATTAATTCTTGTAATCGTTGAAATTTCACAAAAGTTTATAATATCATATTTAATAATATTCTATGTTTTTACAGGAAAATGACACTTTCCAAATTATGTACTACACATTTAAAAGGGCATTTATGTCTTGTTTATCCACATTCGAAAGGTAAAGTAAAGGAATTATTATACGCAAAAGGGCTTTTAAAACTAAAACTAACCATCGAAAATAAATTCTCTAAACTTATCTGCATATTAGAGGAAATTTAAGAAAAAATAATTAATCGTTCATTGTCAAATGTTGAATAGAAGAAGAAAAATCAGGAAACACATTAATATCCTAAAGTAAAAGATCCTCTCAATTATAGTAAAAAAAATCGAATATTATAGAAACACAATTGTTAATTTAACGCAATTATGTCAGTAATTACATGAATTATGAAGATTTTTTTTAATCAAATAAAATAGAAACATTGTTTTAATATCATTAATTTTTCTATGGTATTCTTTATTAAATTACAATATTTACAATTCATTATAAAACAATTTGTCAAAGAAAGATTTAACAAATTTTTTAAACCCACATAAATTGATAACTCACATAATTCATATGATATTAAAATTATTCAAATCTTTGTTCACAGAACATCTCCCTTAGGTTGTAGTAATGCGTATACCCTCATCTTGGATGAATACTGGACACTAAGAAATACTGTTGGACTATTTTTGAAATATTACTATATATTATACAAATTACTACTACTGGTATAAGTTAGCTAGTAAAAGGCGTTAGCAAACATCTAATTGTCTGAATCATCAAAACGCGGAACAATTCTAAGGAGGGAGGTGTACCTAAGTATTAAAACAAATCAAGATTTAAAATTAATGGAGGTCGAAGTCGAGCTAAGGAAGGATAGCAACAACTAATAGAGCAGCAAAGCAAACAACCTACAATATTCCCTACAAAAGCAACTCAAATTTCGGATTTATATTCTATATGATATATTGCATCACAACACATCAAATTGTCGTTGAGTTATTATACCCTACAATAACTTTCTGCAGTGCTGTGCAACTTCAAGCCAAGAGATTTCTGTTCATTTATCTTCCTTGGACAGACTGTGCGTAGAAAACTACCATTACCAGCAGTTTTTCAAGTAAACTTATGTTGTCATAATCAAATATTTTGATTTCATACTTAAAGTGTAAATTTAATGGACAATTTGGTTAAATACAAAATTTATTATTTTACTTTAATTAATTAATTAGTTATTGAATTTTAATATAATAATTTGATTTTAAAAAAGTAAACTTCAAACAATTGTTTGGAATTTAATAAGAAATTAATAAATTTTCACATTAATTAAATGAACTTAAACAAATTTTTTATTAAATTATAAATAAGGAATAAAAATCGTGAAACGATAAATAAGAGGTCGTCATAAACTGATTTTAATTCATAAAGAATAAGTATTTAGTAGGTAGTTACCTTCGGAAAATTTCGAAAAATCAGAAATATAAAATTAGAGCATTTAACTTTTTAAGCAGGTTTGTTAAAATTAACCATACACAGTTGGTCATCTTTAAAGGTTTAAACTGATTGAATGTATTGAATTAATAAGCTCTTATTGCAAAGAAGTATTTTTGGATTTCATTTGGTTTTGTGTCATTGACTTTCTAAGTTCCAATAAGTTTTCAACATCAGTGATTTCTTAGAGATGCAGTATATATATGCCAATTGATTTGTCTCGATGCAAAAGTATTAATTGTTTGATATCTTTCGACCAGGAAATGTTAAAAGTTTTTATTCTTTTAAAACATTACATTGCTTTTCTGTCAAATGTTACTTTGAGGAGTGGGGCAGATATGACAACGTCGTAATCATTGCATCATCTTTTTAAAAAACATCTGTACAGTGTACGGAAATGGGAAGCCAAAAATTGCAATATCAGCTTTGCGGGTCCATGTTTTTTGAGAAGTTAGTACAGTTCAAGGGAAGGGGAATGCAGAGATATGGCAACGTTGCAATTATAATTTCTAGAGAAAGTGGTGGGGTCAGCATCCCAATGTCAGCCTCAGAGGATCTATGTTTTTAAAAAAGGCTTTAGAGTCTAAGGAAAAGGGAACGAAGAGATATGGCAACGTCGCAATTGAAAAGTCTTACTGATGAGTGGAGATAGGTATGAGACAACGTCACATGACAAAGGTCACTTCATCAAGGCAAATTAAAAGTCCCGTGATCAAGGTCAACCGAAATTCACGTAATGAAGTATGTTACTTATTTATAGGGGAAAGGCTTGCAGGTTGCCACTCCTTAACTTTTTTGCTGATAACTTGTTATAAAATTAAGATATTGTTAATGTTAACATAGCAATGGAAAAGGAATATAAAAAGGCTCAACTCTGAACCAAAAATCATTTGCATTTTCAAAAAATAAAAACTTTATACCAAATTTCCAAAACTATCCAAAATTGACCTCATGAAATCTTGGCTTGCAGGTTACCATCCCCTGGATAAATTGCTGAAAACATAGAAAAACTCAAATAAATACACTAGATTTACAAAATTTATGCAAATTTATTGAATTTTAATTGTACTTAATTGTTGTCAACATTATACGCTTACACAGGGAGTGGATTTGGTTTAAAATACCCTATAATTAGGAAATATATGATTAAAAAGCACAGGTTTTTTCCAAAACTCCTCTCATATTTAAAACCTTCCTAAAATTTATCCACTACCCCCTCTCTACCCTCTAAACAATAAAAAAAGGAATATTAGAGTAAATGAATGAACAAGCTGAAAACCTCTAAGTCACAGTGGGTGGCAACCTGCATTTTTGTTACAATTTTGCAAATGATAGAAATAAATTGTCATTTATTGAGGTATCGGAAATACTGTTTCGGATATTAAAATTGAATGAAAATACAACTCAGAAAACGTAGTTACCTTGAATTATCTACAAAAACGTTCAAGTTGATAATACCTAA
>WNHD01009097.1:0-11975 GCA_011057455.1 Ganaspis sp. Gsp50
CTATCGAAACTGATAAAGTAAGAATTTTTCTTATTAATATTATAACAGTAAAAAATCATGAAAGTCAACGGTGTCATACTAAAAGTAAAAAATTTAGACCCCTCTCCCCCCTTAAATATTCACCCTATATTAAAAATTTTTACCATGTAAACTGCCATCATATAGGACAACAATCTGTCAAAGTTTTAATCGGATTGAAGAAACTAGCTTTTTAAACCTGAGACACTTGAGAAAAAATCACCCAAATGTACAAATAAAAATAAATCTTTGATTTAAATCCAATTCAAGTAAATTATTAATTCCTTAAATCATTTACGTGCGCTTTAGAGCGCGCATATTATTTTCTATTATTATTAAGTCATTTCAGAAAAGCTAAGCGAGAAAAAAGAACGAATTCAATTAAAATTACGTGATATTTCTTCTAAAGATGCGTGCTTTAGGAATTGAATTCAAATAAGTTAAATTCACCAATTCAATTCTCGCACCCTGTAACGTGCGAATGATTTGTTAGCGTATTATAAAATCTATAGTTTTCAGAATTAATTATACGTAATTCATGACCAACTGAGTAGCTGAGTTGGAAAATGCCTAGGGCTTTGCGGTAGCGGATCGAGGGTTCGCGCCCGTTAGCCGTGGGTTTTTTTTCGGCACGTGAACTCTGGTTAAAAATGGGAACTTATGGAGAATTAGTGGGCATTAGATATGTAAAAACCCGAAAAGGGAATACATGGAGGAACCAAAAATAAAATTATACGTAATTCATTTTTATTTATCTACGCATTCATTTTTTATTCTATTATATAATGTAATTTACGAAGGAAAAATTATAGGAACCAATGAAAAAATAATTTTAAAAATTTCATCTCAAGACCTTTAACTTCGGGAGAATCCCGAGTCAATATTTAGGACCTGATTTAAATCTGCCTTTTCAGTGTCTGTTAGGTTTCAAGAGAAGTTAAGTAGGGTGCAAAAGCAATGCAATTTAGACCCTACTTTGACTCCAAAACATAGCAGAGATGTCCGTTGCTGGTTCAACAAGTAGTAAAGTAGGGTCTAGTTATATACGCTTTCTATACCCTACATTCATGCTCCTACACTCTATATTAGATGGTGAAATTTTCTGTAGTCACTTGGTTGTAATAAAAGAACTCTACTTTTTCGTGATAAATTTACTTTGTCCTTGGAAAGAATTTTGTATGGTCTACCCACTAAATTTCTCTATTTTAATTATAATAGTATTATAAAAAAGAAAATTCAGTTCACAGTCTATACACAAAATTCCTACAACAAAGTAAATCTATCACGAAAGTGTAGAGTTCTTTTTATTACAATTTAGAGTCGTTGGAAAATGTCACAGGAAATATTCTGTTTTTACAGTAAATATTGAAGTATTTAAACTTTAGAATTATTAAATTGTTGTCCAGAGTTTAGTACACGCACATAAACATCACTGATATTAATTTCCGGGATACTAAAATATCAAAAACTTGAATTTACTTCACCGCGTCACTTGACACACGTTGACACACGCCAACTCATTTCGCCATCTTTGATTCTTTACTGGTCTTTCTGCACAGACGCTAAATTCACATAGGAGGTTCAAATAAAATCAAAGCAGGGTTTAGATTATGTGTTTTCAAAAGCTGGATTGAGCTGGATGCAAAGTAGTTTCTTGCAGGTTCAAGTAGAATGAAAGTAGGGTTTAGATTATACGCTTACGAAAACATGGATTGAACTGGTGCAAAGCAGGGTCTATAATTTGAAATGTAGGAGCAAATGGATTTAAAGTAGTGCTGTAGGTTCTACCAGCTGTAAATTGGGTTCTAATTAGTGGCACCATATTGAAAGTAGGGCCTAAATTTCGACTCAAGAATCACCCATTTTTTTGTAAATTTGACAATAACTGGCCTATTTTTGGACAATCAAAAATCGGTACGATTGCATAAATTAATTATTATCAATTATTTCTCTATAAGGAAGAAAAAGTGTTCCGAAATGGAACAAGGTTCAAACAAAAATGCCTAATTTTGTAAAAATTCAGCAACCTTTGAATTTGCATTGATTTCGGTCCATACACTTGCTTTTGACTAAAACAGAGTGTCTACTAACCGGAAAAAGCGGAATTTTGAAAAATTTTGGAAGGAATAATATTTATAAGTTATAATAATGCAGGAGTGGATTTAAATAAAGATAATATAGTAAATTTCTAAAATTTAAATATTTATTATTTGTTAATAAAATTTATTCATGCTTTATTTATTTTATTGTTAAAATTGAATTTTAACATAATAGAGAATAAAACGGCAAAAAGTCTTCAAAAAACCGACAAATAACCGTGAATTTAATTGGGCAAAATTAGTAGACACCCTGTAAAAGTTTTGACTGCTAACTTATTCTACAGCGATATGCTGATGTAAAATTTGAATGAATTAACATATTTAAAAAACGAATTTTAGTCGGACTGCAGTGGAAGGAACTGATATTCGTGGTTCTCTACAACTTCGGCATACGGCTTCAGCTAGAAATCAACGCCTTCTTTTAACATACGTTTTCCACAGAATGGAAAGATTGAAAAAGATGCGATGGGAATTAGGTAGCATTCTTCCACCAGAAGTCAAATCGAACTTAATTGCGCCAGAAGAGCAGTGGTTCAATAATTATAATAAAGCCTTAGCAACGTACATGAAATCAATTGGAGATGGAAAAGGATTGAACATAATGAAGGATATGGTTCCTCCGAAGTCTCTATACATAGAGGTAAACATTATAATGTATTAGAAACAGAAAACATGAGAACATATTTTACTAAATCATCATCATTTTGAAGTAAGTCACGATTTGATTAATTTTTAAGGAAAACATATTGAGACGTTTTGAGTTATATCTCGGAAGCCACTGAATATTTTTCAAGTCTCCTGGACTTAAATTAAAGGTTATGCTTCACAATTTGCGACATATTTTAACTATTTTATTTTCGACACAATATGCGACACAATCTGAAGAATGGGACCTTACAAGCATTTGAAAATAGTTTATTTTTAATAGTAGTTTTAACTTGATAAATGCTTTCTTTTTAATTATTTGGAAGTATACTGCCGAGAAAGAGGAGTCTTTACTTGCAGGCAACGTTTGTCCTCACTTTTGGGAATAAGGTTATAGAATCTTAGAGTGTCGCAGTGGTGGCGCGGCGTTTCTTGCGGGAAAATGGAGAAGTTATTTGTACGCAAAAAAAGTACATTATGCACATTGTTCCGTTCAGTGAGACACTTTTCTTGTAGGTTCTAGTTATTTTAACTTTCTTGGCCTTTTTTCTACATCACGATTCGATAGTTTTGAGTTTGTCGATTTCCTTTCTCTTTCACGTTTACTTTTTTTTTAATTTCAAGAGCCTGATCAACATTTTCAGTCGTCAATTTTGATACACGGAAAGAAATAAGTCGTAAAAGTTATTACATTTTCGATCAAGTATTACTATTTTCAAATAGTAATCTTGAAACTGGTCAAAATTTAATACCTTTTACTTTATTTAGAAAGTAGGTTTTACTTTTGATAGACACATAAATTACAATCGTGTTTATAAGTTTTCTTATGGAACCGAGTAACATTTACTTCGCGATGCTAGACTTTACTTTGAAAAATAGTAATCTATTCCACTACAACTACGCTCCGTTCACCGACATGTCTATAGCGCAGCGCGCGCACACAAGCGCTTGCCTATATCCCTATATTCTGTCGCAATTCATATACGAGTGGAAAATTTTAGTTCCTTCGTGTATTTCGTTTTTTAAAAAGTAATTCTTAAAAAAAAATATAATTTTAACAGTATATGTTTTTATGTTAATTAAATCATTGGCTTTATTCTGTTCACATATAAATACTTATAATTAACAATTAAACGCATCGCAGAAGTCTCAAGACATATTGGGGATCGAACTACCTAACTTATACATAAATAACGCACGCTTTATGCCTCGAGGCCATCGCACCTGATGACGACATAATTATTTTGAACGGATATCCCTTGCTAATGCCATGTATCTATGCAGGGTGTTTATTATATGTATTTTACTGAAATATTCAATTTTGTCCATGAAAATATGTTAAAATATAAGTTTATATAATAACAAGACATTTTTTTTAAATTAAAAATTTACTTATATAGTAATTTGACGTCAACAAAATTCTGGGAAAATTTGAATATTGTATTTTTGAGAAATATTAAAATGGTACACAAAATATTTTACTGAATTTCATTAGAATCGTTTCTAATAAAATATTAAATGAAAGTAGAATTTTTTTAAACTCAAAAATTTATCTAGTATATATAGATAGTTTTTTAAATAGCAGAATGTTTATATAATTATAAAATTATTATAGAAATATGCATTAGTGTATGTAGAGTAAATTGAATAATTAAATTTAGTTATTTTATATTTTTAAATAAATAAGGATTTTGTTAATTAAATATAATTATAAAATAAATAGGTCTGCTTGTGACCACGACCACGTCTGCTTAGCTGATGATATGGCATCGAGTTGCTAAAGGAATATTTTATAAAATAAATAAATAATAAATAGCAGAATGTTTATATAGTTATAAAATTATTATAGAAATATGCATTAGTGTATGTAAAGTAAATTGAATAATTAAATTTAGTTATTTTATATTTTTAAATAAATAAGGATTTTGTTAATAAAATATAATTATAAAATAAATAAATAACTGGGACCAGACCAAATAAATTAGTGCACATTTTTATTTTTTATTAATTTATTTAAAGCAATCTTTTATAATTTTAATTAAAATACTCTTTTTTTGAACTTAAAAGCAGAGCACAGTTATTAAAAAAGTCTTTGATCGTTTACAGTTAATTTAAAGCCACCTTTTGGCAACATATTCGAGCCCATTCCCCAGACGTGTCTTATACGTCAGTATTGCCTGGGATACATTTTCCCAATTACACAATATAACATTTGAATCACATTCAACAATTTCGTAAGCTTGAAAATGATGATGATAATAATAACAATTAATACTGCTCACAATCACTTTTAAATCACCTTCATTTACAATAAAGCGATGAATAATATAAAACTCTGGTTTATCTGCGTCCAAAATAGCTAAAATCATTCCAGGTTTAAGTACTTTTCCATTAAAAGCGATCCACGAAGTAATTAATAATTTTTCGATTTTCAAGTCTTTTGGCAAAATGTCGAGAAATGAATTAAAGTTTTTAACATTTGAAGTATAAACGCTATTTACCGGATCTGTAGTGAACTCGTGATTAGAAATTGGCTTGGAAAATTCATAATTTAATTTTAATTGTTCTTTTAGCGCGATAGTGTAAAGTATATTTCGCCGGGAGATTGAAACATGAGCTACTATTTTTCCTATTCGATGCTTTCTTTCAAAATTCATACAAGCTACGTGCCACAATCGGCCTATAATAAGCGCATAACTCTTGGGTAATGTAGTAGAAAGTGGTGTTTTGGTTTAAAACAATTTGGAAATAATTCTTGCAACAGACGGAGATATTCTGTTATCATATAATCTAATAAATCAATACAACTAAATTGACAACTTTTTGAAGTCACACAAAATGTTATTTGCTGTAAAAGAATTATTAGTTGCCAATGTTTTGTATCCTCAGGTACTAAATGACCTATCATCATTGGTAAATTCCGAATTAAACACAACATTTCACCTGAACTCATTGCAAAACTTTTGTTTTTTAAGTGAGTATCTGTAAACTCAGGAGGTTTATTTTGTTTATCACTATAATTATAATGAAAACTTTTTAAAATCGAATTGAACTCTTCCTGTGTAAAATAAGAATTTTCTTTAGTAATAAAATAATGTAAAATTTTGCCCAAGTCAAAGGGCCCGATACCTTCCAATATATCGTGCATCAAATCAACTACAATATTGTCTACAAAATGAAAATCCGGCAAATCTTTAAAAACACTATCTTTACAAATTCCTGTTAATTTATAATTTTGCAGTAGCTTCTGTTGTTCATAATTTTCCTTATTTCTAAGGATACACTGATCTTCGTGGAAAATTTCGTTTATATTTTTTTTGCTTATTAGGCACATTCGACAAAAAACGGAAGAATTAAAACTTTCGACTAAACCAAACATTTGCTGTAAGCCTAAATTATCTCCAGTAACACTTATTACTTTAAAATATATTTTTCTTGTTATATTGTTTATGATTACGTCAATTCCCTCAGTTTCTAGTTTTTTTAATTGTTCCACACCAGGCTTAAATACTTCTACGTTATTTCTATCCTCAGCGTTAAATAATCCAAATAAAAAAATATTACTTAGTTTTGATTGTAACTGTGGAAGAAGGTACGCAATTTTTAAATATAATACACCACATTTTTTAATTCCTTTATGGGAACCAAGTGGGTTGTTTGTTTCATATTCGTCAAAAAATAATATTAATGGTAAAACAAATCTTTCTTCAAAATTCCCCATTTTCTTTAACCACAAGTCACCTTGAATTATATTTTGTAAAATACTTAAATTATCCAGCAATGATTTTATATATTCTACAACCGTATCATAAACATTGGGTAAACTAAAAAATTTTGCAAATACTGAAGCAATGTCAATATATTCGACTGTAATTGGAATTTTTTTAATAACATTTTTACCATTTTCCTCAATAATCTGATCTTTATATCCTAGCGTGTGACGAATAGGAGTAAACGTTCCTTTCTCTTTAAAATATTTAAACCTTTTATGTTCGGTATCAAAATCATCAAGTGAGCCTTGTAGTTTATCAAACATATCGCGAATTTTATTAATTTCAGTTGGATCATCGTTTAAGAATTCCAACCTTGTTAGAACAGTATTCCGTAAAATATTTATAACTTCAGAATTAAAAAATAACTTTAAATCATTTATAAACATTTGCACTCTTTTTCTTGGTAAATCAGTAATGCTGTACCACTTTCCAATTAATAATGTAATTAAGAAATTTAAAATTGTTTTAAACTATTTTTCATCCTTTTTTAAATTTTCATATTTTAAATCAAAGGCTTCCTCCATTTCCTCTATTTCTTCTTGTAAATCATCTGATAGATAAGTTTCAAAAAGTGTTTGTGATGATACAGAATGATTAAAATTATTATTTGGAAAGCAATCATTAGTTGCATTTTCACTTGGACAGCTTTTTTCCTTCAAATTGGTTAAACTATTTTCCGATGAACACTGATAGTTCGAATTGCAAGAGGTATTAGATTTATGATCTCGGATCCTATGCTTCTGAAAACTATAGAATATTGAAAAGCTTCTTTGGCAATCATTTTGTAAACATCTAAAAACTAACAATTCAGGATGTGCAATTTTTATATGAGTCAATAATTCGTCATTGCTTTCCACAGTTTCGTAACAATGAAAACACTGGAACATGATGGAAATTTTTAAACGTTAAATGCAACTCAAAAAATTTTGCACGAACGCCAACAACCAATTCACGAGTTCACTTTTACAATAATTTCAATATAAAACACTATAAATGCAATAAAATTACCATTAGACATAATAATCAATTTTTCTTTTGTAATAAAACATTTCTAATGTCTTCTAGTAATAAATTTAAACTTTGTGGTATGTTATGATAATCCAAGGAATGCCAAAACCAGCTGTCTGGATGAAAAGCCAAAAATTTCAAGCAGCTGGTGGGTAGTGACAATCGACAGCATAACAAATTTTTAAAGTTATATCGATTGTTTTAATTGTCGAGTTTAAACGATACCTAATATTATCTACGAGGACGTAAGCGTCTTCTACTTTAGATAAAGTTCCAACAAGAATCGGTAATGGTTGAAGAGGTAAATTATTCTCTGTATATTCTCTTCTTTTCCCCTCAACTACTACATCAATATTTGCAACATTCTGTAATATAAAAACCTTTCATTAGTTATACAGAGTATATTTACAAAAAAATTTATTATCTTGAACCACTTACGGGTACGACAAGAAAAAATGACTCCCTACTCTCTGACAAAGTAGCTCTACGTTTCTTGATTATTCTTTGCCTTTTATTCCCTTGTGTTTTTCTCTGCAGAATTTCTGGTATATCCACGAACGCTCTTTGCGTCAGAATAGGTAATAAATGCAAAATAATTGCATCTTGATTATCTAAAATATTAAAATAATTAACTGCACTATTTATTACTAAGTAAACAAATATACCATCTACTTACCAGCAGTTACAAGGTTTAAAGATTTAAATAAAGCCAAATCTTTAGCAGCTGTTATTTTGGAATTTTGCAACAATTGAATAAGTTTCAATTTTATCACAGGCCAATTTTTTACAAATTCATCTCGCTTGTGGGGAAATTGTAGAGCAAAATCTTCTTCCAGCTAATTATAATTAATTTTAAATATTAATAATTATATTTATATTTATGAAATAACAAATATAAATTATATTTTTACTATAGAACCCCGTTTATCCGAGTTCGCTCTATCTGAGGTCTTGTCAGAAAACGTTATTCCGCATTATCCAAATCGCCCCTCGTGCGAATTACAAACGTAGAAACTTTTTCGAAAAAACCTAGTTTTAAAAATTACTTAAATTATTGTAGTATAATAAAAAAATAATTTTTCTGGTTATAATAAAGACTTGGTTGAATAATAAAAATTTTAAATTAAATTAAATCTATAATAGTTCGAATTATTGGAGTTTTCGTTTAATCTGAAGTAATTGTAGTCTATATTGTCTCAGATAATCGAGGTTCTAATACTGCTTTAAAATTTTATTACCAACTTATATCCTGCATCAGATTCTAAAATAGGGAAATGTTTTAAATATTCGTTTACTGTCAAATTATTACTTTTCAGTAGTTTCTGACGGTTATCAAATGTTTTAGTCCAACAATAATTGACCTTTTTGATTGGTTCCAAATTTTCCTTTAGCCATTGTAATTTAGTATCCGCATCTGAAAATTATTATTATGAATTACAACTATATCCTAAAAATCTGACAATTATATTTCATTTACCTGCTGCGGAAAAATTGTTAATTTCCCAATAAAAAATTATTGTTTTTAGTTGCTATTTCATTTCAAAAAAGGAAACTTGTTTTATATCTTTTACCAATTTAGGCCTCTTTTCTCTGTGGAGCGTCACATATATTTTCCTGTGATACTATTTAAATTATTTCGCTTAAAGACAGTATATAAACTTACACAAATGTTGATAAATTTCCATTATCAGTATTGGATAAGGATTTTTGAATTTCATATTTTATGATTTCTCTTGCAAGACAATGTGGTTTTTGCAATCTGAGATTCGGTGATTTATTGTATGAGCAGAGAATTGCACGCCCTTCTACGGTTAATTTTAAAATACCTTCCAAGTTCTAAACAAGCGCGAATAATTATATTATTGATTATAATATATTGTTTTAAATCGAATATCTATGGCTAGTGAAATTTTTAATTAAAAAAAGACTTACTACTGCCGCGACGTCAGCATCTGTAATAATTTCACCGTAGTCTTCATCAAACGGTCTATTAACTATTTCTGACAAATTATTTTCAGATATTCCCAAACGTGAAATTGTTAAACATTGTGATGATGACTGTCTATTTATTTCTGACGATACATTTTTAGAAGCTTCAGAAAGTGAATTTTCAAAATCATGTGAAGATGATTCTCCATTTACTACTGGCAATCCGGCAGAAATTTTATCAGAAGGTTGGATTGTAAAATTAGGCAATGTTGATTGTTTATTTGCAGATATTTCTGAAGGATTATTTTCGTAAGTTATGGAGGGTGGAATTGTAAAATTGCGTGATAAAGATTCAAGATGTGTATAACTACAATTGTCTCCGCGTTGAAATTCACCTATTACACAAAAATGTTTCTTTTTTATTTACAGTTAGTTTTGAATTTGTAAAAAATATTTATCTGAGCTAACATACTTTTCGTTGAAATTACTGCCATTGGCGGCTGTACGTAATCAAAAGGCATTCTATAGTCACTACTTGTACAAAATGAAGAATTTTGTAAATTTCCACAGTTTATCTGAGAATTACATTGCTAAACAAAATAAATAAGATATTTGTTACTTCTATTTTAAATTGAAAAAACTCAAAATACAATTTATTAAAGTACCTGATTCTCAGACAAATTTTGATTTTCCCATTGAGCCATTTTTGTACATAGGTTTCTATCATTAATTTCCTATACCTAAAGCAATATTTTTAGAAGGATTAACCACTTGTAAAATATGTACAATAAGACTTGAAAGAAATTCGTATTATTAAAAGTTTGAATTATTAATATAGATTGATTTGAATAATTAAAAATAACCTCTTTGTTTCCGAAAATTAATATATAATTTTGTAAATGACTTATTATTTACGAATGCTTACCATAAATTTTACTTAGATATTTATTTGTGAACATGAAGATGAAAATTATCATTTAGTAATTAAATTCTGTCTTTAAAGAAATATGATTTTTACAATTTATTAAAAGTTACTTTCATAAAGTCGTTACTGAATAGAATATAAACAGACCATCAAGCTTACCTCAAAATATCTCAGGAATAACAAGTTTTTTTTATATTTACACTATATTTCACCATGTCATTTCACGCACCGGTATTAACAATTTTTAGAGACATGTGGGGTGTTTCCGATATTCGCTCTCAGAGCGCTAAAAGTGTGCGCAGTGCAATTGGCCAATTCCTGACAACACTGCTTTCGATTGGTTTATACTTTCCGCTCTATGAGTACACGCTCCAAATATGCGCTCTATCACGCTCTACCATTAAGGACGGAGCACGATTATAAACCAATCGAAAGCAGTGTTGTCAGGAATTGTCCAATTGCACTTCGCACACTTTTAGCGCTCTGAGAGCGAATATCGGAAACACCCGTGGAGACATGCTTTCTAACCTAAACCTGGCATTGAGCTACCTATTTTTCTCGTGCAGTGACGACTCAACCACAAGCAGCACATGAAGTGCGCGCTGGAAGGCCCTACACAGAAAGTCCGAGCACGTATCTCAATGTACTTTTCACATCGTTTAAAAACAAAAAAGAAAATTTTAGAAATACCTATAAACACTTTTTTTAATTTTAATAAGATTATGTTTTACATAAAATACCATTGCCAAAATTCATGTGCGATTTAGGCCCATGACAATCTTGATTCGATCCTGTTCACGTGATTAGTATACGCATGGCTGCAGTGACGTAGTCCATTCGCGTGTCGGTGAAAGATGCGTAGTAGTAGTGGTATAGATTACTATTTTTCAAAGTAAAGTTTCTTATTCAATACGAAAAACTATTACTCGCAAAGCAACTTTTCGTATTACACTGATAGAATTCTTATAATCTCTCTGAGTAATAGCTACAAACTATCGAATTGAAGTATCACTACCGCAAATGATAAAGTTTACTATTGTAATACAAATTCTTAATATTTCAAAATAAAAAGTGTAATGAAAGTTATAATTTTTAAAAATGACTACTGTAATAATTACTATTATTAATTTTTACTATGTAAATTGTAATTTTTACTTCACAATAATAAAACTTACACTTAAATAGTAATTTTTAATATCCCATATTAAATCTTATTATTTAATAGTAATTTTTACTAAAAACTAAGCTCCTCTTTTTTCCGTGTAATTTTCTTTCCTCCTTCGTTTTTGTTCTTACATTATTATTTTTATTCTATTGTTTAGAAATAAAGAACATTCTTGTTATCAAGTAGAAAGTCGTTACGCATTTCGTTAATAGCTTCGCGTGTTCGTCGCAACCAATGTATGGTACATGGCATGATCTAGAACTTCTGTAACTTTAAATAAAAGGTTGCACTCAATGTTGCCATGACCTACAACAGGTATTACTGCATATCTTAATTCGTCGATTGGATTGTGCAGAGTCTGAGACAGGTGGAACAAATAACTTCTGGATCTAATTTCTATGATTCAGTGAGAT